>CAUYMX010040512.1:0-22618 GCA_963573855.1 Lepilemur septentrionalis
GGGTCTCACTCTTGCTCAGGCTGGTTTCGAACTCCTGACCTTGAGCGATCCGCCCGTCTCGGCCTCCCAGAGTGCTAGGATTACAGGTGTGAGCCACTGCGCCCGGCCTACTCATTGTTTCTTGTTTCATTTTCATTTCATTGTACCTTTGTTTCATTTTTGTCTATATGTGATATGTGTGTATGTATATGTTTCTATTTATAGACAAGAATTCTTCAGATTAAAAAAAATCTGATATGTAAATACTCCTAAATGGTTATCATTTTTTCTTCCCCTTTCCTATTTCTTATTTTACTTGATTTTTCCCCTCCAATTCACCATACTCTTCTCCTTTCTCTTTTTGTTTCTCTTATTTTTTTATTCTATTTTTATAACATACAACAAACCTAACCATAGCTTATAAGCATAAGAGTATTGCTAGTCATACTTTTAAAAAGTGAGAAGGGAGCCCTACAGGTTTTAAGCAAAAATAGATCTAATGTTAAATGCCTTTAGATCTTAAATTTATTTTAAGTATTTCAAAGTCTCCTCTTTATTTTTAATTGACATGTAATTGTATGTATTTTGGGTTGCAGAGTGATTATTTCTGTACATGTATATAATATGTAATGACCAAATCAGCTAATCAGCATATCCATCACTTCATTTATCATTTCTTTGTGTTGGGAAAATTCAAAATCCTCCCTTCTAGCTATTTGAAAATATACATGATGTCGTCTCTAACTATAGTCTCCCCACAGTACTACAGAACACTAGACCTATTCCTCCTGTCTAGCTGCAGTATTGTATCTGTTAACCAACCTCTCCCTATATTCCCCTCAACACTGCCCTTCTCACCCTCTAATAACCACAATTCTACTCTCTACTTCTATGAGCTCAACGGTTTTAGCTCCCACATAAGAGTGAGAAAATGCAGTATTTGTCTGTGCCTGATTTCCTTGACTTAACATAGTTTCCTCCAGGCTAGACATTTCTGTTAAAATCATCAGGTTTCCTTTATTTTCTCTAAATTTGCATTTTTCTCAACCATTAGCTTTTAAAGTGTCTTTTTCCTTCTAGTTTTATTTTGTTTTAATATTGGAAGAGGTTTTATATTTGTGATTATAAATAAAAATTTTGTTATCAGTAAACATTTTAAGATGTCATATTGTGATAAGCACAATGAAAATAGAGACAGGATAGAGAGTAGTCTTGGTGTATGTTTTGTTTTGTTTGTTTTTTAAACTAAGATGGTTACAGAAGGCCTGACCAAGTAGGTGACATTTAAGCAGAGGTGTAAATAATACTAGTGAGCTATACAGATATCCGCAAACAGAGGGAAGAGTAGAGATGCAAAAGCCGTGAGACAGGAATGAGCTTGTTGATACACATATGAGAAGTGATAAGTCATTTTAACTAAGACAGTGGACAAGAAACCCAGCCCAAGTGTGAAGATATTAGAGTGCTTTCACTACAGGAAAGATGTAATCTGAATTTCGTCTGTAAATGTTCACTCTCCGTTCATACCATTAAAATAAATGGTGAGGAAAGTAGGGAGGGGAACAAGAATGGAAGCTGGAAGATAGTTAAGAGGCAGTTTGCAGTGGTCATTAAAGGGGATAGATCGTGGTTACTTGGACTAAAATAGTGGCAGTGCAGGATAACAAGCTGTCAGATTAACTTAACAAATTTATGGATGGAGCGTGGATTGGTTGTAAGAGAGAAGAATTGGTAATGACTCTTGGATAATAGGGGAGGGGCTGTTAATATAATGAATGAGAAAGGGATTTGAATTCAGATCTGATTTAAATCTCACATCTACTGCCTACCAGATATGTGGCCTTTATCACATGTCCCTAACCTTTCTGGACCTTAACTTCTTCCTCTTCTTTAAAATGGAAATACCTAACATGTAGGGTTGTTTCAGCAATTATTTTGTACATATAAAGGTTCCTGGCCTGTTTAGACCACTGTATGATGTCACTTTAGTTGAAGTTTTTAAGGCTAATGGATCAAAAGCATCATTGTTGATCACATATTTTGTATGTTTATATAGTGTTATTTATATTAAAAAAATACATTGAGTTTCAGACAGGTAGAAAAACATTGTTTTGGAACTCAGTCATTTTGAATTGAATTTTGTAATTGAAAAACTATTGATAACCTTCAATCTTTATTTCTTTTGTAGGATTATTTAGTTAATACTTGCAGTTTATTTTTTTAAATAATGTATTAAAATCATCTTTTAAGTACATAGCAAGAAAGAAAATTTGGGAAATCCTAAGAAGTCATTTAAAAGGCAGTTGCCTTCTAAAGATCATGTTTGTTTGTTTAATAGTACTTAAAAATTAATCTGTTAAAAATATGTATCTTCACTAAGTAATTTAAGATTAGTCCTATTTGTGGATTTTCATTTTAAATTTTTTCTTTCTCTAGGTGAAGCTCTATTTCACAAAAACAGTAGAGGAGCCGTCAAATCCAGAGGCTAGCAGTTCAACTTCTGTAACACCAGATGTTAGTGACAATGAACCTGATCATTATAGATATTCTGACACCACTGACTCTGATCCAGAGAATGAACCTTTTGATGAAGATCAGCATACACAAATAACAAAAGTCTGAATTTTTTTTATCAAGAGGGATAAAACACCATGAAAACAAACTTGAATAAACTGAAAATGGACCTTTTTTTTTAATGGCAATAGGACATTGTGTCAGATTACCAGTTATAGGAACAATTCTCTTTTCCTGACCAATCTTGTTTTACCCTATACATCCACAGGGTTTTGACACTTGTTGTCCAGTTGAAAAAAGGTTGTGTAGCTGTGTCATGTATATACCTTTTTGTGTCAAAAGGACATTTAAAATTCAATTAGGATTAATAAAGATGGCACTTTCCCATTTTATTCCAGTTTTATAAAAAGTGGAGACAGACTGATATGTATACGTAGGAATTTTTCCTTTTGTGTTCTGTCACCAACTGAAGTGGCTAAAGAGCTTTGTGATATACTGGTTCACATCCTACCCCTTTGCACTTGTGGCAACAGATAAGTTTGCAGTTGGCTAAGAGAAGTTTCTGAAGGGTTTTGCTACATTCTAATGCATGTAATTTGGGTTAGGGGAATGGAGGGAATGCTCAGAAAGGAATATATTTTACGCTGGACTCTGGACCATATACCATCTCCAGCTATTTACACACACCTTTCTTTAGCATGCTACAGTTATTAATCTGGACATTTGAGGAATTGGCCGCTGTCACTGCTTGTTGTTTGTGCATTTTTTTTTAAAGCATATTGGTGCTAGAAAAGGCAGCTAGAGGAAGTGAATCTGTATTGGGGTACAGGAATGAACCTTTTGCAACATCTTAAGAATCCACAAAAGGAAGGGATATAAAAATAATGTGGTCATAGATAGAAAACACAGCAACAATGACTTAACCATATAAATGTGGAGGCTATCAACAAAGAATGGGCTTGAAACAAAAATTTGACAATGATTTATTAAATATGTTTTCTCAATTGTAATGACTGCTCCATCTCCTGTGTAATCAAGGCCAGTGCTAAAAGTCAGATGCCATTAGTACCTACATCAGTCAACAACTTACACTTATTTTATTAGTTTTCAATCATATACCTGCTGTGGATGCTTCATGTGCTGCCTGCAAGCTTCTTTTTTCTCATTAAATATAAAATATTTCATAATGCTGCAAGGAAATTTCAATTTGAGATTCTACAGTAAGCGTTTTTTTCTTTGAAGATTTATGATGCACTTATTCAATCCAGTAGCTGTCAGCCGTTCCACCCCTTTGACCTTACACATTCTATTACAATGAGTTTTGCAGTTTTGCACATTTTTTTAAATGTCATTAACTGTTAGGGAATTTTACTTGAATACTGAATACATATAATGTTTATATTAAAAAGGATATTATTTGTGTTGAAAAGGAAATTAGCATTGCAGTACATTTTCCTAACACTGCACAAATAAGACATTTAATTTTTTCAGTAGAAATTGTCCTACATATGCTTTATTGATTTGTTATTGAAAGAGTAGATTTTGTTAATGTGCAGTGTTGTATCATTTCTTCATAGTGCTAGAGTTGGGACTAGGGCTTCAATTTCACTTCTTAAATATCATCATATATTTGATATGCCCAGACTGCATACAATTTTAAGCAGAGTACAACTACTATTGTAAAGCTAATGTGAAAATACTATTAAAACAGATTTTTTCCAGAAATTTGGTGTCTTTCAAATTATACCTTGATCTTGACATTTGAATATCCAGCCATTATATTTCTTAATGGTGTAAAATTCCATTTTCAGTAATTTATTGGTGCTGAAATTGTTCACTAGCTGTGGTCTGACCTAGTTAATTTACAAATACAGATTGCATAGGACCTAATAGAGCAGCATTTAGAGTTTGACGGTAAATAGATTAGGCAGAACTTCATCTAAAATACTCTTAGTAAATGTTGACATATTTTCCATACCTCATCAGTTTCATTCAACAAATAAAATTTTTAAATTTTTAACAAAGCTCTTAGGATTTACACCTTTATATTTAAACATTGATATATAGAATTATTGATTGACTGCTTATAAGGTAAATTGGTAAAGTTAGAGACAACTATTCCTAAGATCTCACCATTGAAATTTATATACCACCTTGTTTTTCATAAAAGCTGAAAATTGTTGACTAAATGAAAATCAACTTCATGTTTTGAAGATAGTTATTAATACTGTTCTTTATTACAATTTTGGGCACAGCATCTTAAAACATAACTTGTATTGTTCCAATATGTAACATGGAGGGCCAGGTCATAAATGATGACATTATAATGGGCTTTTGCACTGTTATTATTTTTCCTTTGGAATGTGAAGGTCTGAATGAGGGTTTTGATTTTGAATGTTTCAATGTTTTTGAGAAGCCTTGCTTACATTTTATGGTGTAGTCATTGGAAATGGAAAAATGGCATTATATATATATTATATATATATAAATATATATTATACATACTCTCCTTTATTTCAGTTACCATCCCCATAGAATTTGACAAGAATTGCTATGACTGAAAGGTTTTCGAGTCCTAATGAAAACTTTATTTATGACAGTATTCATAATTAGCCTGAAATGCATTCTGTAGGTAATCTCTCTGAGTTTCTGGAATGTTTTCTTAGACTTTTTGGATGTGCAGCAGCTTACATGTCTGAAGTTACTTGAAGGCATCACTTTTAAGAAAGCTTACAATTGGGCCCTTTACCATCCCAAGTCCTTTGTAGCTCCTCTTGAACATTTTTGCCATAATTATAAAAGGGTAGTTGAAAAATAGCATCACCATTCTTTGCTGTGGCACAGGTTATAAACTTAAGTGGAGTTTACCGGCAGCATCAAATGTTTCAGCTTTAAAAAATAAAAGTAGGGTACAAGTTACATGTTTAGTTCTAGAAAATTTGTGCAATATGTTCATAACGATGGCTGTGGTTGCCACAAAGTGCCTCGTTTACCTTTAAATACTGTTAATGTGTCATGCATGCAGATGGAAGGGGTGGAACTGTGCACTAAAGTGGGGGCTTTAATTGTAGTGTTTGGCAGAGTTGCCTTCTACCTGCCAGTTCAAAAGTTCAACCTGTTTTCATATAGAATATATATACTAAAAATTACAGTCTGTTAAACAGCCTTACTCTGATTCAGCCTCTTCAGATACTCTTGTGCTGTGCAGCAGTGGCTCTGTGTGTAAATGCTATGCACTGAGGATACACAAAAAACCCAATATGATGTGTACAGGATAATGCCTCATACCAATCAGATGTCCATTTGTTATTGTGTTTGTTAACAACCCTTTATCTCTTAGTGTTATAAACTCCACTTAAAACTGATTAAAGTCTCATTCTTGTCATTGTGTGGGTGTTTTATTAAATGAGAGTTTATAATTTAAATTGCTTAAATCCATTGAGATTTTAAATAATGGGCAGCCAAATGCCAAATTTTCTGTAAGTTTTTTTGTTTTTGTTTTTTTGTTTTGTTGTTTCCCCTGCTGTCCTTCAAAACCTATTATATAGGCATGGCCTTTGTCAGCTTGGGAGTAGAGTATCTGTCTACTCATGTTTAAGAGAAGCACTTACTTTTAGGGCCTCAGCCACCACTTAATAAATTGTACAAGCACATTAAATAGCATTTAATACTGAAAATGTTAAAGATTGTTGGGAAATTGTGCATATTTCTTGTTTTATTTAAATAAGCCAGATGTCTAACGATAATTCCCCAGAATAGATTTAGTACTTAATTTTGTCGCTTTTCCTTATAATTCTATACTCTGCCATCAACATATGGGAAGATTTATCTACTCATCATGACTTGTGCTATATAAAAATCATTATTCCAGAGTAGTCTAAAAGAATTGTCGTGTACTTGAGTTTAATCTTGTTACTTCTAATTTTCTTAAAAGCTTAAAGACATATCCTTTCAACAAAGCATAGTAAGGTAATAAGTGAAAGTGCAGCTTGTTACCAGTGTTTTGAAAATAAAGCAGACCATTAATGTAACAGTGAAATTTAATGTTATTTCAAGTTTACATTTTCTCCATGTGACTTTTTAAAAGTAAATGTGAATAATGTGCAATAACATAAAGAAGTATAAAGTATATGTGTTGTGTGTACACACATTTTATTTTTAGGTGTCTTAGGTAAAATGTTGAAAACTATACTGGAGTCTGAAAATATTCTGATTTATAAGAAGATATTTTGGTGATGTTTGAAAAAATGGGAGTTTACTGACAATTTTGTTTTTGTATCATGTCCTCACTACGCTGTAATTTGAACTGGTTTGGTTCAGTGAATGCCATCACCATTTCCATTGAGAATTTAAAAATCACCACTGTTTAACATGCAGGCTTCCAAAGGCTTATAAAAAATCAAGACCCTTGGATCTAGTTAATTTGCTGCTAACATGAAACTCTTTTGGTTCTCTTATTTTTGCCAGATAATTAGCCACACATCTAAAGCTTAGTCTTAAATGGTTTAAGTGTTACAACTTTTGATTAGCAGTGCTGTTGCTTGTGAAGAAAGATTTGTGAATGGAAACAAAAATAGTCCGTACTGGTGTAAGAACAATACCTAAAAACTGGTAAGCAAGATAATAGAGAAAAACTTTTAAAGATGAGACGTTAAAGTCTGACTTTGCTATAGATTTATATAGCTATAGGAAGCCTAGTGATTAAGTTGCTTATCAGCTTTTAATTTTAGAGCAAATCATTCTTTTATGACTATAATCTTGCTGTTTTTCCATCTTTGAAGAGATCTTATATCAGAATGTGGGTAGCCACTCTGACAAATTCTTGTTGGTTGGTAGCTTTAAAAAATGCGTAATGTGAAGACAGGAAAGGACAAAATAGTTTCATTTGGTGGTAGCACTCTGGTTCTTAAGTTAGGTATTTTGAGAATACTTTCCCAACAAAACAAAATCACGCATATCCTGCCACTTGGAGACAGCCATTACTAATACTTAAGTGATTATACAATCATTTCTTTCTGTATATTCATGTATATATGTTCCTTAAAAATTTAAATTTATACCGTGCATACTCTGAAAGCCTTTTAACTTAGTAATTCTGTCATGGATTTGTAGAATGTTCCATTGCCCCAGAAAAAGGACAGTGATTTGATTACTTTCTAATGCTACAGATGAAGATTACATGCAGTTATTATGAGTCCTTTCCAATTCATTGGGTTATTCATGAATGTTTAAATATTGTTGGCATTAGAATGACATGTCTAAGCAAATGAAACAGTTATATTTATTTAGCATAGACAAGCTTAACATGGTAGATATTCTCTTCAAAAATCATCTTAAACATTTGCATTTGGAAGTATGTGTTAGATAGTTGAACAGAATGTGTAAAACTATATTAGTAGTTAACTTCATCACCTTTCTATTTCCCTTATAGTTTGGAAAAGAAAGATGAACTTTTCAGTTTTTATAGTTCCCAAACAGTTGCTCTCTTTAGAGCAAATTAGTAACATCTGCAAAAAAAAAAAAAAAAAAAGGGTGGGTACTTCTGGTTTATCACTTAGTTGTCCTTAAATTTGAGCACTCATGTGACTTCCGTCACATCAAAAACTTAATATTTCATGAATGGTTCACCTTTAGCTCTGAAATTTACCATGTTTAGTATTATGGTGGGCTTAGAATGTACAACTCTTTTTTTGACAGTTCTTTGAGAATGTTGGTGAAAAATTTAGCTGAGGTCAGTATATAACTTATAAACCAGTGTATTGATATTTTTGAAACATTTTTACATATGAAGTTAACTGCCATCTTTGAGCATAACTACATTTAAAAATAAAGCTGCATATTTTTAAATGAAGTGTTTAACAAGGATTTATATTTTTCATTTTTAAAAATTAAAAATATTTCCTCTGTTGCATGTGGATTCTTGTCTGTCCTTATAATGGTTAGAGATTTTGTTTGTTAGAATGGAGCAAAGCTTGTCATGGTTTTAGTGTTTCAGTTTGCCAGATCTGTTCACTGTAATGAAATGTTTAGGTGTGATTTTCTGTAGCCTATCACTTATTTGGTGTCGTTTATATGCACCTTTGAGATTTTCTGCCTACTCTGTCCAAATGATATCCCACGTTTACAAATGCCCTTTCAAGTTTCAACTTTCTTTTTCCATTAAATTGCCCTCATGCCCTAATGAGCAGTTTATAAGTGTGTGTATACATGTGTTTGTGTGTGGGGGTGTGTTTGTTGTATGTGGGTGAATTAGACTTTCAAAAGTGTTAGACTCCAGCTTTAGAGATTAACTAGTTTGATTCCGGCAAACATTTCTCATTGGAATTTCACAGTTCATTGTAATGAAAATGTTAACCCTGGATGACCTGTGACATACAGTAATGAATCTTGGATATTAAGGAATTTGTTAGTATCATCTTGATGTATGCTTTAATGAGTTCTTTTCAAAGTTGTGCATTAAGCCAAAGTTGGCATATTGGAAATGTTTATATAATAATGTTCCATTTGGCTACTGATGGACATAAAAATAGAAATGCCTTCCTATGGAGAGTATTTTTCCTTTAAAAAATTAAAAAGGTTAATTATTTTGACTATTTGGTTTTAAACTTTTTATTCATCTAACAAATATTTATCAAGTCTCTGCTATATAAAACTGGTGTTTGGAGTAGAACAGTGATCAAAACAGACACACCTATCCTTGCCTTTGAAGACTTTACACTCCAGTAGAGGAAAACAGACTTTACTAAAATAATTGTAAACGGTGGTACATGTTGTGAAATATGAGATGCTAATGATCATCAAACCTTCCATATACACCGTAAATATCCGCCCCCTTGGAGTTAGATGAGGCCCATGTAACTTGTTCATGCCAGTGAAGTACCAGAGAAAGTGGTTGACACGCCAAGTAAAGGCAATGAAAGAAATTCACAGTATTGTCTGGTTTCTCTCTTCTCCTACTACAGTGACCAAGGATTTGACATGTTCTAGATGTGCAGCTGTCAGCCTGGGTCTTGACTGACTCCTTGAAGAAGCAGAACTCCCTCAAATTCTCCCTTCCCCAACATTGAACGTGCTAGATGTTAGCGTGGACAAGAAATAAACTATATTTACACTGATACTTTGGGACAGTTTATTATCATGGCAGAAGTTATTATATCCTGACTAATATAGTGCTTTGGAAAAATCAGGGAAGGGTTTCTTGAGCAACAAAGAGGGAGTTAAAAACGAAGCAAAATGAAAAATGGCATATTTAAAAAAACAGATGTAATAAAGTCTCAATTGCAAGTCATTCACTGAACACTTGATAGGTGTCAGGCACTGTTCTAGACACTTGGGATACAAGTAGGTGAACAACAGATCCTTGTCCTCATGGAGCTTATGGTCTAGCAAGGGAAAATAGACAATAAGCAATCAGGGTGGGGGGATGTGGAACAGTTAGGTAAGGGAGATCAGGATTGCAGGGTGGAGAGACTACAGTGTTGAATAGGGTGGTCTGGAATAGGCCTCATTGGGAAGGTGAAATTTGAAGACTACTGAAAGAGTAGATTAGGATCTTTCACCCTTTTAACCAGCAAGATGCACTCAGAATCCTTTATAAAATTTTATTCTCACCTTGTACAACTTTGAACATTAATTTCTGAGTTTTTAAGATGATTGTTGGTGTATCTAGGGAGAATTTTTAAGAATACCACCCAGAATGGTCACAATGTTCTAAACCATTTTGTTTTCTTTCTTTCTTTATTAGAAATGGTTCTCACTGTATTGTCCAGGCTGGAGTTAGTGGCATAATCATAGCTCACTGTAGGCTCAAACTCCTGGGCTCAAGTGATCCTCCTGCCTCAGCCTCCCAAGCAGCAGGGACTACAGGTGTGTGCCACCATGCCTGGCAAATTTTTTTATTTCTGTTTTTTAGAGACAGGTCTCACTATGTTTCCCAGACTGGTCTTGAACTGGCCACAAGGGATCCTCCTGCCCCAGCCTCCTAAATTGCTGGGATTACAGGCATGAGCTACTGTGCCTGGCTCATTTTATTTTCTAAATTGTTTTGGAAAGAAATCTGTACAATTTGTTGCTTTTCATTCTCAGAGTTAAGTTTATTTTTAGATTTTAAATTTTAAAGTTAAAAAGATTTAATTTTTCTTATACTTTTTAACATGGGGGTGTGTGTATTTTAAAAATACTATCACTTTTCAGAAGAAGTTAAAGTTCTGTCATGGCCTTAAACATTTCTGTAAAGCTGAAAGGAAATGTCATTTATGATTTATTGATGGGAAACAAGTTATAAATTTTGAGTTACTTGAGAAACAAAAGGGATGAGATTTATAGCCTAGTGCTGTATGTTTTAATTCTTAACCCGTAAGCAAAATCTCTGGAAAAGTACCAATATCTAAATAGCAAAAGAAATATTTTTTCACAAAGAGGAAACCTCCTCTCACCTCATCTCAAAGTTCAAGAAGTTTAACTTTGTGATCAAGGAAAAATAGTGTAATTAAATTAATTTGCTACAGTAGAAATTTGTAACTATTATCAAGGCATTATTAATTTTTTGCTAGTGATAAGTTTCTTCCATCAGGGCAGGTCTATACAATTGGGCATGAAATTTTGAAGGAAAATGCTGACTATTAGCTTTTCCTCTTTTAATTCTTTTAAAATAGATTTTGAGCAATGTTAAAGACATTTTCCTGGGCCATTTGTATTCTTAGTTTTAAAAGGATTTTTTTTTTTTTTTTTTTGACATTTCACTTTGCTTTAGAAAAGATTTAAGGTAGCTGAATGAGTTTCCTGGTGTGAGAAAAATTGTCATGTAAATTTAGAAAAAAGTATTGTGTATATCCTTTGGTCTTGGCTTAAGAGTTAAAATTTACTAAGAATGTGTCTTGAACCTCATTGGAATTTAAAAGTACTTTCAATAGTATTTTGAGCGGGTCCTTTAAACATGATAAATAGGCCTCAAACTTAATTTTCAAGGAAATTAGCCATGCTTTTACTGTTTACTCTTCTTGACATACATGAGAGGGTAAATAATTTAATTAGTTATGTGTTCCTATTTAATGATATACACAGTTAAATGTGTATATCATTAAATACACAGCAAATACACAGCAAATGTGACCTGTGAAACTTAGCAAAAATGCATTCGGTAAATTACCAAGTATACTAATACTCTCTACTTACTAAAACTTAGAGAGCTAAGGTAGTCCAATTAACTGATGTTAGAACACATCATGACATGTGGGAAACTATTAGCAAATTATAGTTATGTTTATACCTCGCTTTTCAACTATAATTATGTTTTTGAACTGAGATCTAATTTTTTAGTCCTTATTACCCATAAGGAAGAGAAATGTATTTAAATTTCACAAATGCATATGAAAATTAGCGAACTTCTTAGTTTTATTCACTATTTCCATGAAAATATCATTGGTGAGGAAGCCCAACATTTTACATGACTATCTTTAACAAGGGAACTACAAGTGGTTCTTTAAGTAATTAATTAACTAATACTTTGTTTACTGGGAATGGCCATGATAATTCACATGAATAGTACATGGGCCTCTTAGGATTATTAGTACTGTATATTACATGAATGTTCAAAAGGAAAAATAACTTTCAGTCTTTGGTAAAAGAATAGGTATAAGGTAAAATTTCCCTTTTGCCAGACTTAGCAGACACTATTTAATGTGCTTAGCTGTCCTTGGAGAAGACCGAAGCCGTTGTTTCTATAAAAATCCAATAAGGTTAAAACAAAAATATCACTTTGAACATGATTACTGAGGGTAAAATTTTGGGTAGGAGGCACCTGAAAGCCTCAAGCAACTTGAATCTTTCTCAAGAAAGTTAAACACAGTTCTACCCAAAAAGAAACAGAAGACATTTCAAATCCATAGAAATTCTGTGATGTCAGCTCACCTACCTGGAGACCAAAGCAAAGAAGCACCAAGAGAAAGGCAGCTGAAGTAAGAATAGAAAAGAAAGTAGGAAGAAAAAAACTATGGAAAGAGCCCAAACTAAATCTGGCTGTCGGAGGCTGCCAGAAAGAGGCAGGAATATAATATTGTTCTGAGCTGGCAGGATGTGTCAGACACTGTAGTAGGCATTCCAGAAGCTTGGCCCACCCTTCAAGGTAGGATTTTGTCTCATGTTAAGCAAAAGAATGGAAAGTCATTGTATTTAGATTATGTAGGTTTCTCTCACAACTAGTAAGCAGGGAACTGGATTTGAACCCAGGGCAGTCTGTTATTTCTATAATACTATGCAGAGCACCTCTTAAACAGAATCAAATTTACAAAGCAAACAAAAAACAAAAGGCTGACACAACTCACAGGTAACAGAGTCATGCCAATATTCTTTATTACTAACAGAGGAAAAGCAAACTTCAGTGCAAGGTATAAATCCAGCCAAATGAACAGCAAAGAAGAGAAATTATTAACAATTATTCAAGTTATAGAAGAGGAAATAACTCTATGCATCTTGCGACATTCTAGACAGGTAAGATGTTGACACATTTTTATATCAAGGCTCAAAATGAGAACTCTCTGACATGCTAGTTTGGTGTAAAATCCATTAAATAAATTTATACTTTATTTTTGCTTGAACTAGGATGCCTAGACTGTTTGAAGTGATTGGTTCTCAGTGAAGCAGCCAACCAGCCATCTAACAAGTATGTGTTGCATGCCTACTGTTTCAAATTGGAATTACAGTAGTATAGAAGTCAGAAAACGCCATAGATTTTACCTTTTAGAACGGGGAAAGAGATTTCATAGAGGAGAAACAAGTGTGATGCCTTTATGGTAGCAAGAAACGTAGTGATTTAGGAGACCGTAAGAAGAGAAAGGCGAGGGCAGAGGTGACGGGACCATGGTGAAAGATAAATTTTGGAGAAGTAGGCAGGAGAACTTCTGGTTTCAGCCAAGGTGGAATAAAACCACTAAAGCCTGTCTCTGGACCAGATGCAAAAAGTAGCTTCCTAAGAATTTTGAAAAGTCAACAAAAGAAGGCAGATTGTGAAGCAGAGTCAAAACTTAGAAAAGCAACCTATATGTGGGAGAGTTTCTTCTCCTTCTTCTTCTTTTTTTCCTATTCTCTTAACAACTTGGCCCCAAAGACAGGCCCCACTTGTGGAGCAGCACAGCGGTGGGGACATGAGCAGCTAAACGGAGATTCAAGCTTTCTGGTCAGATGAACCGAGAAAAGATTCTCCTGTGGGCCAGCGGGAATAGGGGCTGGAGGTGGGGAGAGCCGAAAAAGGTGATCCTCAAATTCCGTTTGAACTTCCACAAGTGGGCTCAGCTCATCCCTGAGCTTGGATGCACAGACTTCGAAAATGAAACTGAGATTGGAGTCACCACTCACGGCAGATAAGGCAGAACTTGCAGTCTGAGCCCGAGTGGATTGCCTGAATCAATCAACCAATCAACCAACCAACCAATCAATCAATCAATCAAACGTTTTTAGAAAATTCTAACAGGATCCAGAGTCTATACAACACAGTATCCAACATTACTTAACTAAGAAAAACCAGGAAAATGTGACCAATTCCCAAAGAAAAAGAGAATCAAGAGATGCCAACCGCAGGATAAGCCAGATGTTGGATATCAGATTTCAAAACGCTATTATAATTATCCTTTACAAGGTAAAGATAAACACTTGAAATGGATGGAAAGATAGATGTTCTCATCAGACAAACAAATTATTTTTTAAAAACCCACGTGGAAATGTTGTAACTAAAAAGCACAATATCTGAAATAAAACACACACTGGATGGACAACAGAAGAATGGCAACAGAGGGAAGAGTCAGCAAACTTGAAGACAGCTTGATAGATACTCGATTTTAATCATGCCTTTAGATTCCTAAAGGTGGGTGAGGCTTTGAAAAGCAAAATATATCTGATTATACTTAGCTATAAGAAGCTTCCATAAAATACTAATCCAAGTGCATTATGTGGCTCCCACAGATACATATGAAGAAGTTCCTGCTGTTTGCCAGTTATGTTGAGTAAGGACTCAGCATCATCACGGGTCCCACTATGATGATTATGAGAATTTTCTGTTACAGTGTTATATAGGGTTAATATGTAAAAAATGTTTCAAATGCCCTTTCTATGGCTTACAATGTCCAAGGTTGGTATTGACAAAGAAAACTTTTCTGTCTCCAAACGTCTTGGAAAAAAAAAAAAAAAGAAAGAACAGTTTTCTAGGTGGGTCCATTAAGTTGTATACCTGCAGGAAAAGCAATTTTGAAACATAGCAGAATCATCACTACATATAATAATTACCAAGCTCATCCTGAGAGTCAGTACTTAGAAATTGCTTTGCTCACGTGCTCCTGTTAACTCTTTGATTCAGCCTCTGCAATGGGACTTCTTCCTAAATGTGATGTTATTACAGAGATGTCATACAAAGATTGATTTGTCATGTAGACACAGTGCATGCTTTTCAATGTTATAACAGGAAAAAAAATGCAATGTTCAATGCTGTGAGTATCTGGGAATCTGGTGTGAAAAAACATTAAGGTAAGTTCAGAGAAAAATTGAGCTGGTATTATGTTTGGAGAACTGACTTCCTGATGAAAGAAGAGAATTTCAAGGCTTTAGAATACCTCCTAATGTTACATTAGAAGCATATTACTCTTAAAACGTAGTATAAATTTTTGTAATGGCAATAATTCTAGGTTTAAGAGCTTAACAAGTGTTGCCATTGAATTCTCATAATGTAGCAAGTACGATCATATCCATCTTATATATGAGGAGCTGAAGTGCAGAAAGGTTCAATAACTTGTTGAACACAGCAGACCTAGTAAGTGGCAGAGCCGGGATTTAAATCTACATCAATTTGATTGCCAAGCCCAGGCCATTAATTACTGGGTTATATATGTTACTTCCTGTAAAAACTTAATGAGACTTTTCATTTTCTTTAAAGAGCATCGTTTTCAAACTAGAATGGGCAGAGCAATGGGGTAAGTAGTGGTTCTCAAGATTTTTGGTCTCAGGACTCCTTTATACTCTTAAAATTTATTGAGGACCTCAAAGAGCTTTTGTTATTGTTATTTACCATGCAAGAAATTAAACCAAAACATTATTATCTGATAAATAATTTTAAAAATTTTCAAATAACAATAATAAACTCATTACATGTTAACATACATAACAGAACTCATGCCTGTAATCCTAACACTTTGGGAGGCCGAGGCGGGAGGATTGCTTGAGTCCAGGAGTTCAAGACTAGCTTGAGCAAGAACGAAACCCTGTCTCTACAAAAACATAGAAAAATTAGCCCAGTGTGGTGGCATGCACCTGTAGTCCCAGCTACTGGGGAGGCTGAGGCAGGAGGATTGCTTGAGCTCAGGAGTTTGAGGTTGCAGTGAGCTATGATGATAACCATTGTGCTGTAGATGTGGTGACAGAGCAAAACTCTGACTTCAAAACAAAACAAAACAAAAACAGCAGAAAAACCCATAAATAATGTTTTAGTGAAAATAACTTTTCCTAAATAACTTTGCTTTTCCAAAGCAAAAATTTTAGTGATAAAGGGTAGTTTTTTAGGGTTTTTTTACATTTTTTTCTTGAATGCTTGGCTTAATAGAAAACAGCTGGATTTTTTTTTTATTTGAGAGTATTACAGAGGTATAAACACTTTGGTTACACCCCACAAGTCAGAGCTACAAGTGTGCCCATCCCCCAGGCAGTCTGCACCACATCCTTTAGATGTGAATTTACCCATCCCTTCCTCCCCTCTACTACCTGCCTGACACCCTATGAATGTTACTTATATGTACTCACTATTAAACTGGTACTAATCAAACAGCTGGATTTTCATATATGCTTCTGCATGTGATCTGTTGTGATCTGTTGTTTTGGTGATAGTGTATGAAGAAAATATGGTCTCCCACACATATGTAATTAGAAAAGGGTGGTACTTCAAAAGCCTTTTCAGATAACTATAGATATTCTTATTTAATACTACCAAACTGGCCATGTTGTAATTTTTTAAAGGTTAGTTGCACTATGGAATGGAAAACCCTCAATGAACTTCTTGTACAGTGTTTCATTCAAACCCATTGATTTTTCTTATTCTTTGAATAAGTCTTTTACCCATGCAGGATTTTGTGACATCATCTGGGGATTATTTGGAAAATACTGGTTCACTGAGTTGTGCAGATCTTCCCAATGTGGACGCATTTCAGTGTACAGTGCAAAAAAGAAAAATCATGTTTGTTAATATCACCGCTGAGCTCACCGGAATATTCTTTAAATATTGGGAAGGTGTCAAGTTCATGCTGGCAGGTGCAAGATTTTGAAAATATTAATTTCCACTTAAAAGCCTGAATTTTGTCACTGATAACAAATAATGTTAATTGTTTTCCTGAAAGGGTCTCAGCATCCCATAGGGGCCATGGCCACACGTTAAGGATCACTGGTTTAAGAGGCTTGCTCAGAGAGAAATGAGTAAGAGAACGTTTACCTTTTAAAAGGCCCAAACGTATTAATTTTCAGAGTGCTGAAGGAATTAAAAAATGAGGCCTCAGAATCACTAGCAGTAATCTCTGACAAATTAAGAAAAATAGGAGAGAGTTCAGACACGCAGAAATGAGAAAATATTGCCTTAACTCTCCAGAGGGATGAATTCTGGGTAAGGAAGCCCAGTATGTTTAACATTGATTCCCAGAAAAAGTCTTTAATATATTTGGTAGCAGGTAGTTTAAGAACATTAGGAAATAATTCAGTGATTACCGGATGTCATTGGGGGCTAGGTAGGTCATCTCAAATTTCATTTTTCCTTTGTGATCGTCGGGCACAATGCTTTACGTGATGCACATACTAAACTGTTTGAGTAACCATATAAAACAGTTGAATAATAATCTGTATAGTGTATTGCTTGTGCACACTGCACAAATTTCATTTGCATAAAAACCAGTTGTAGACTACCAATTCTGTGGTATGCAAAATGTGTTAGGCAAAGGGCAGTTCTGAAAGGCACGTGTGAGGAAAACTGAAAGAATTTGCCTTGAGAACATAGTCCAAGGGTATTTTCAAGCGTCATAAAATATTCGAAGTCCACCTTGTGAGAGAAGGTAGCACGGGATTATGGGAAGCGTGTAGCTCAAGGAATGTAGAACAGGAGTGCTCATCCTGGTTTCACCATCAACTTAATGGATGTTTTATTAAGTTACTTCATTTCTAGACCTATTCTTGCTTTATTTATTTATTTAAGGTTTTAAAGATTTTTATTTTTATTTTTTTTTATTTCAGCGTGTTATGGGGTACAAATGTTTAGGCTACGTATATTGCCTTTGCCCCACCTGAGTCAGAGCTTCAAGCGTGTCCATCTCCCAGTGTGCACCGCACCCATTAGGTGTGGATATACCCATCCCCTCCTCCCTCCTCGCATCTGCCTGACACCCAATGAATGTTACTACTATATGTGCACTTAAGTGTTGACCAGTTAATACCAATTTGATGGTGAGTACATGTGGTGCTTTAGAACTATGCTTTGTATCTACGATATTTTAAAGGCTAGATAAGATCTTCTCTAAGGCCCCTGAAAAGGATGGAGTTGTACTGTCTCACTCCAAGGAACATAATTAGAACTTAAGAACAGAATTTGGAGAGACCAAGTTTGCTTCATGATGAGAAACTTTCTGGCCTTGTGCCATCTGATACTGTAGCCACTAATCACGTGTAGCTATGGAGCACTGGAAAGTGAGATTTGCTGTGAGTGTAAATTACAAACCGGATTTTGAAGACCTAGTATGAAAAGTAGAAGGCAAAATCTCTTGATAATAATTTTCTATATTGATTACATGTTGAAATGAAAGTATTTTAGATATATTGGATTAAATTAATGTATTTTAAAATTCATTTCACCTGATTCCTTTTACTTTTAAAAATATATGGCTACTGGAAAATTTAAAAGTACATATATGGCTTGCATTATATTTCTATTGCACAGGGCTATTCTAGCTAATAGAGTTTCCAACAAAAGAAAAATAACTTGAAGAGGAACCTAACCTTACTTTTAATTTTTACCTTTTGAGGTATGCAGGCAGGGGCTGGGTCACAGTTCTGACAAGAGAGCCTTACAAACCACTCTACTTGGTATGCGTCTGGTCTATATCTGTGTTCTCAGTCTGTGCTCAGAGGAAGGCTGGGGCTCTTTGTTAGTCCACTTGTGTTGCTGTAAAGATACCTGAGGCTAAGAAATTTATAAAGAAAAGGGTTTTATTTATCTTACAGTTCTACAGACTGTACAGGAAGCATTGCGCCAGCATCTGCCTCTGGTGAGGGCTTCAGGAAGCTTCCGATCAAGGCAGAAAGACGAGCAGGTGTATCACGTGTCAGGAGAAGAAGCAAAGAGGGAGAAGGTGGTGCCAGGTTCTTTTCAACAACCAGCTCTTGCGTGAATTAACAGAGTGAGAACTCACTCATTATCGCAGAGAGGGCGTCAGGCCATCCATGAGGGCTCTGCCCCGATACCCCAAACACCTCCCACTTGGCCTCACCTCCAACACTGGGGACCAGATTTCAAAGTGAGATTTGGAGGGGCCAAACATGCCCTCTCAGGCCCCACCACTGCTCCCAGCTTGTCAGTGGCGGTGGCGAGTGGAGGACAAAAAGGGGTGCTGGTGTTGGGTGATGGGGGAACTGATAAGCATGTATTAATTGAATGAATGACTGAGTGTACAAAACATGTGTGTATTTCAGGTAAAGCGGATGATGGTTTAGGGTTCAGGTTTAGGGTCAGGCCACCAGTTTGATTCTCAGTGCCACTGCTTACTAGCTCTGTGACCTCACTTACCCACTCTTGTGCCTCAGTTTCTTCATCTGTAAAATGTGGGGTTTGCATGAATGATTTTGAATACAGTGCAGTATATTTCCCTAGAAATATGGCTTGGCACTAGACATATTTGATAATGCTATTGCATAAATCACGTCTTGCAAGAAAAAACTACACACAACCAAAAACTCTTTATAAAATATCTCACCTGTAAACAGGTTGTTAAACATGTTCTCACTTCCTTGCATTCTGTCACCACCTGTGCAGCGTGTTTTTGGAGCAATTCTAGAGTACTTGTGATTAAAGCAGATTTGCACACTGCCCAGACTCCCTTAGCAACTTGACCTTATGGTAGGAGAACCATTTGTGGAACTTGAAACTTCATATTCAATAAGGACCTGGTAGGTGCAAAGTGATTCAAGGTGCTCTCTCTCTACTTCTGCCTTTTCTCATCCAAACATGACCCTGTCATCTGGCAGCATGGAAAGGGGACGTGTTTATCCCATACACCTGCTGTCTGACTCGCAGGATTCTAAAACTTAGGGCTCAATGGTGAGTCGGGATTACTTTTGTAACTCCGCACTCCTTGGCGGCCTATTATACTCCTCCAGCCAGCTCGCTCCCGTTCCCCAGATCTTCGCCAGCCTGCTCAGTTCATCCCTCTCACCTTCTCTATTCTCTCTCTCAGCACCTACTCTTGCCTTCTATGAATAGAAAAAATGAAGGCTATCATACTGCATGGTCTGCTTCCACTTCTTGTCCTTATCTCTCTTATCAACCAATCCTCTACCTCCCTTACCTGCCTCCCTCTCATTTTATTTTTTTTAAATTAAAAAGAATTTTTTTTGAGGCAGGGTTTCACTTGGTTGCCTGGACTAGAGTTCAGTGGCATCATCATAGCTCATTGCAACTTCAAACTCTTGGGCTCAAGTGATCCTCCTGCCTCAGCCTCTCAAGTAGCTGGGACTATAGGCATCCACCACCACACCTGGCTAATTTATTTTATTTTATTTTTTATAGAATCAAGGTCTTGCTGTTTTGCTCAGGCTGGTCTTCGACTCCTGGGGTCAAGCGAGCCTCCTGCCTTGGCCTCCCAAAGTGCTAAGATTATAGGCGTGAGCCACTGCATTCAGCCCCTCTCTCATTTTAGAGGAAAAAATATTTCCCTTCTTGTTTAAGGCTAACTTTTCTACTATACTCTTATTCCTTTCTTTCCCAGAATAAACATCATTTATTGGATTATCTCTTATTATTTTTAACATTTTGCTCTCTTTTGAATCATTTCCTGGAGTTGAAAAATATTCTTAAATTCCTCTATCTTTTTTAAAATGAAGAAAGAAGAAAGCCTTCTCTATCTTGTATTCTGTTTATCACTCTCTGTTTTTAAAATCAAGTTCAAAAAGGAAAGTCTACCCTTGTCTCTACTTCCTCACATCTCATTCATTTATTTTTCTATTCATAATATTTACTATTTTAATTTAGTTACAAATGCACATTCAAAAGCACATGTGTAAAATAATATATCAATTTGGAAACATTCTGTAACTCCTCAAATTATCAATCAAGTATAACGGTAGAATATACAAATTTTCAGATATTTAGGGATTCAGAAACTTTATCTCCCATGCAACCTTTCTTAGAAATATATGGGAGAATATGTTCCACCCACGAATAGGACATAGTATCTGGAAAAGGAAATAAAGAGCAGCAAAAGGAAGCCCTAGGTTATGTAGCAGGCATAGAAAAAAAACCAGTCCTGATCACAGCAGAAGCATGGAGTCCTCAGGGAGAAAAATTGCCAGGAGAAAAAAATATGAAACCAACATACTTGAGTGTGTGCAAAAGGTTATTGATAGGTAGGTGACAGAGATATTAGAGGATTCGGGGGAAAAAATGTTAGTGGTACATTGAAAGTAAAACAAATAAAAGTTGATAATTTCAATTGTTTGATTTTCAATGTACCACTCCAATTTCAACTCTAGAAAAAATGAAGTGTTGAACAAGACTTGATGTATGGAAACTAAGTCCTCATCCACCATAATGGGAAGTCAGTAGCTAATACCATAAACCTAAAGTTGATGAATCAAGAGATAGAAGCATAATATTTAGCTAAAAATATGACAGCAAATACCAGAGAAAACACAAATAGTTAAGAATGGATTTGAGAGATTGCCTCTGGAGAGTAAGGCTAAAGTACAGAGTGGGGTGGAAGTAAGGATTCTTTTTTCTTATAAATATTTTACTATTACTAGGGGTTTTAAATTATGTACATGTGTTATTTTAATTAAAATAATTAAAACTTAGATATAAGATGTTGATGTTAGTGTTCTCTGTGATACACCAACAGTCTGCCTAGGTGATTTCTTCTATTCAGGCTAGTAACTGCTATTAATATTACTCTGTAACTAATATCTGGCTGCGCCACCAAAGTCTCTGTTTTCCCTGTAGCCCACTCAAGTGGATGCTTATTTTATCTTTACATTTCAGATAACTCAAGATTTGGTTGGGCTGGGGTGATAGGACAGGTATGGACCTTGCTGTTCATTATCACTTCCAGGTAATACACTCCCTCTTGTTCTAAAGAAAACCACGTCTCCTCTGAAGCTTATTAGAGACCATTAGACTTCACAATCCAATACTCCATGTTGCAATTTCCTGGTTATATGTTCTTCTTCACAGATGACTTTAGTGTCTGGTTTACTGTTTTCCTACCCACCTCTTAATCCTGTTGTGATTCCTGGTAGATTATTTACCAACACCTTGGACCCACAGTTCCATGACTCAATCACTTCCATTGATATTTTCCCTTCCTCTCCAGCTCCCGCTATCATAGGCTGAATTCTGCCATTTCCAATTATCAATTGTCTCCCAAACTTCTGTTTTTGAGCATCTTTCTCTCTGTAACCTCAAATATTAAATACTTCTAAGTCTTTTAATATGTTAAAAGATGTAAAAGACGGCTGGGCGCGGTGGTTCACGCCTGTAATCCTAGCACTCTGGGAGGCCGAGGCGGGTGGATAGCTCAAGGTCAGGAGTTCAAGACCAGCCTAAGCAAGAGTGAGACCCCATCTCTACTATAAATAGAAAGAAAGAAATTAATTGGCCAACTAAAAATATATGTAAAAAATCAGCCGAGCATGGTGGTGCATGCCTGTAGTCCCAGCACTTAAGAGCATAGCAACAGATATTATCTAAAATAAAGCAAGGTGTAAAAGTCTGAAAACAAAAATGACTAGTGCTTCAGTGAGTTGTGGGGCAATGTCAAGACGCAGGATAGGTGTCACTAAGCAAGAAGAGTAGGGAGAGCTGAAAAAATACTCAGAGAAATAATAGCTGTAAGACTTCTAAATT
>CAUYMX010040513.1:0-12005 GCA_963573855.1 Lepilemur septentrionalis
AGTTGTACTATAAAGCAATAATAATCAAATCAGTTTGGTATTGGCACAAGAACAGAAGCATTGATCTTTGGAACAGGACTGAGAATCCAGAGATGAAACCATCTACATATGGTAACCTAATCTTTGATAAACCAGATAAAAATATACTTTGGGGAAAAGAATCTCTTTTCAATAAATGGTGCTGGGAAAACTGGATAGCTACATGCAGAAAAATGAAACTGGATCCCTACCTCTCACTCCTCACAAAAATACACTCAAGATGGTTAACAGACCTAAACCTAAGGCAGGAAACCTTAAGAATCCTAGAAGAGGATGTTGGGAAGACCCTCTCAGACATCGGTCTAGGTAAATTTGGGATAATTTCTTATGCAGCAATAGAAAACTAATAACATCATGTTATGTATTTCATTTGTCTTTCAGAGTAGACCTTACACAATGTTTTCTGACTACCTGATGACAAGGAATTTTAATAAAATTCTACATGAAAGTAAAAGCATAGACATGAAATATTATTTTCATACATACGAATTATTCAAACTGATAGGGTTTGAAGTGTTGAATTGGGATAGGATTTTCATTCACAGCTTTTTTGTTGTCCCATGCAGCCTATGAGTCAACTATGAGAAGAATATTTTTAAATAAACAGCTCTGACTTGGGTGGGGCAAAGGCAGTATATGTAACCTTAACATTTGTATCCCCATAATATGCTGAAATAAAAGAAAATAAAAGAAAACAAAAGAAACAGGACTGCAAAGAAAGTTAATTATATTGAACTAAAATTATCAAAGTGTTTTGATAATGATATAAAGTACTTCCCCATTGATACATTAAATAAGATCTAACAATAGGTCTCTCAACTACTGTAATTTTATGTAGCATTATTATAAATAATATTTAAGCTATTTGAAATACTATAATATAAAAAAATTGTAGTAGCCAGGAATGAGGAATGAAAAAGTATATTAACACTTTATGATTTGTTTCTTACATTAAATGTAAAACAAAATACTAAATTAGGTGTATTTTTTTTCCCTTTTTGAATTCATATAGTCCCTATCATAAACCCATGAACAAGAATTTTTTTTCTAAATCAATAGACTTATTAGACTCCAAGTCTACCAGTGAAAAATGACCTGTTTGAGATGAGCAAAAGAATAGCATATATTTAGAACTATCAGCAATTTATCCCTGAATTATTTTGAGGCAGATCACATTCCTATGAATGACTGGAATGCCTATTTTACTCAGCTCAAATAAAAGCAGTAGATTTTTCTGTCATATTGATAGATTAAACAAAATGGCGCTTTTTGCTTTATTTTTTTGTTTATAATTGCTAAATTGAATTTTGGAAATTTTAGTGATCTCATTTTCTTTCAACATCTTATTTTAATAATCTTATTTATTTTAATTTAATGCTTTAATTTATTTAAGCATCCTAAAATCAACAACAGTAAAAAAAAAAAAGATGCTATCTACTATGACACATACTATAGTTACACTCAAGATGTGCACAAATTAAAAGGAAATGAGGCATATAAAGAAGTAATTGATAGTGCAGCAGGTAAGGGATAAGTATAGATTTGGGGTGCAGAGGGTGAGGGCCAGAATGGACAGAGCAAGCCAGGGACAGTCAGGGTTACTTAGATGAGATTAGGGACTTCTTCAGAGAAGAAGACAAGACTCAGTTGGTCCCTGAACACTAGCTGCCCTCTACATCAAGATAGTTCATATCATCACACTATTGAAATTTTGGCCTAAGCAAGCCTTTGTTGTGGTATACAGTCTTGGCCATTGTGGAATGTTTAGCAATATCCCTGTCCTCTATCTACCAGATGCCAGTAGCACCCACTTTATGATAAATGAAATGCTTCCAAGTATTTTCAAATAATTCCAGGGCACAGAATTAGCACCTGGTTGAACACCAGAGTTCTGAAAGTATGCTACCCAAAGTGAATTACCGGTCTCAGAAGCATTCCCATCACCTGGAAACTTGTTATAAACACACAGTCTTAGGC
This sequence comes from Lepilemur septentrionalis, assembly GCA_963573855.1. Lineage (NCBI taxonomy): Eukaryota > Metazoa > Chordata > Mammalia > Primates > Lepilemuridae > Lepilemur > Lepilemur septentrionalis. The sequence goes on from CAUYMX010040513.1 coordinate 2,017, forward strand.
CCTACTTCAGAATTACTGACTCAAAATCTCCATTTGAACAAGACTCCTGTCGAATTTGCACGCACATTGATTTTGAGAAGCACCTCCCTTGGCAGTCCAACCGTCCTGGAAATAGGAATAGAATGGACATTCTCAAAAAGGAATGAGATAAAGAATTTCCAATGGTCAGAGAACAGAGCAAGAATAGGAAATAGGACTGGAGAATCAGCAAAAGCCAGAAGACAACACACTTTAACAAGCTCATAAAAGCATCAAGATACTCTCTGGGCAAAGGAAATCAGTGAAGAGTTTTAATCAGAGAATAAAAAGGATCTGATCACATTTGCTTTAAAAAACAATTTTACGTGCAGGTGGTTCAACTGTCACTTTAATTAAATGATTAGAATAAGGAGTGAATTGTATTTGTGAATTTATTTGATATCACACTCCAAATTAGCAACTGGCAGTTCTCTGGTTAATCTGAAAACATGACCTCTCTGTCAAATCAAAGAGAAGCCATAACTGTACAAGGAATTGTCGGGGAAAAATGCAGAGTAGCTTTCAATATTTCTTTAAAAAGGAAGTCATGTATAATGACTGGGAGACATCAGGTTAAGATTAAATCTTTATATCATTTTTAGATGGATTTCCTGCTGTTCTAGAAATTAATTTGAATTAATCATGATCTTTCCACCCTTTGTCATCCTTTTTTCTATAGCTGAATTAGTCCATAGCACAGCGGTCTTACAAACTTGGAGGCCTGATTTTCACGTTTGGCCTGGGGATAGGAAGTCAAAAGCTGGCAAAAGAAGAATGCTTTGCAGAAGTGACAAATTTAGTTTCTTGGAGAAAGTTGCTGACTGCAATGTTCCAACTGGAGCAGCTTATCTGCTCCTCCAGATGTTGAAATAATGACAGATGCTTAGAGAAAGCTTGACAAGAGGAAGAAAAGAGTCCGCTGAAGAGCCCAACCTGTTTGTATGGAGGGAAATAAAAGTAACACTTATTGAGATCCCTATTCCAATGAAGTGTGTATATACATCTTTACAGTCAAAACATGGTATAACTGTAGGAAAATCTACTGAAAGAGATCAGACGGTTTTGTGCTGTTGGAGATATCGACAGCACAGGATTATGGTTTCTTTATTCACCTGATTAATAAATCATTATAACACTTTATTAAATATGAAATGACCTCTGGGTACCTGTGCTGAATGACAGGACACTAGTTTATAATGACTGGAGATACATGATTGCATTTTCAGAGCTGTGGCAGATGGATGTTTCCCATCATATGCAACATTTCCAGCAATTCATATTAAAGATATGTTTTTAAATAATTAACTGATTACTAGACATCTAAATAAGGTATATACATTGATACTTACTAAAGTGTAATTAGCAAATCCTTGTTAAGCAACTTAAAATTTTATGCAGTTGCACAAAAACTCACAAAATATTGAGCTAGATGACAGGTTAAAAAGTGAATAAAAGGAATAGTTAAGAACCATTTAACTTATTTAAAATGTGCATAATTACATTGTTTTTGAAATGTTAATGATGACTTATCTGACATGTGTATATGTATGTAGTAAAAATAACCCACAAAATTGTGCTTGTATATCTGAATCTTTTTATTTTTATATATTTTTTTCCTCTCTGATTTTCTTTAAAAGAGGTCTTTTAATCTCCTGTGAGAGAAACTCGTTCCTACCAGAGGAAAACTACCCAGTTGTAAAATACGGTTTGCAGGATGAAATAAATGTTTCTCCAAACACTTCACCTTCCTTAAGAGATTTCTTTGCACCTTACTTGAACTGCTGAAGGACGATTTTCACAGTATCATCTGCAATTACTTCTCATTCATGGTCGAAATGCATATATTATGAAGTTATTTCTACATTCAGTTGAAATCTAATTCTTGCCAGTGCACTCTGAAACATATCCCTCAAGTAAATCACTCTATGACCAAATCTGATAGCTGTGTGCCAGCTGGATCCACGGGCATGCTGAAGACGAGACATGTGAACTCCAGGGGGAAAGAAGCCAGACAGATTGGTCAGGGCATGGGGCTTGTATAAGCAGACATGGGTTCCAATAAAACCTTCCATGGTTTTCTAATGCTATTTGGAATGTGATACTTCTCAATCTACTCTGAGTCTAAGCCACAGAGGAGAGAGCATGTCTACATTACAAGAGTTTGCACACATCCCTGCTTTGAAGGATTATCAAAAACTAGCTAGAATTTCAGAAGTTTTATAAGGGTATAGAAAGAGTTGTTTGGCCACAGATACAATACTTTTTCAAATCCTTAATTCAGCATTTAGGAAAAATCCAGGCATTTGAGTCTTCTGAAGATCAACATGCAGTGAGTAATAGAGATGGAAAAATAATTTTTTCCCTAATGAGCAGATCAAAGAACACGCCTGTGCATTCTCTTTGCTTCTCATTATCTATACTATTGGAGAAGAAAATATATGGGTTATACAAACTGATGCATTAAAAATTGTACTCTCCTTAGGAATATTTTTATTGAAGGATCTATATTCCAAATTTAGTCAATTAATATATCACATTTTTGCTCTGTAATACACATAACATTATACTTTTTTTTAACACATTTGCATATTCCTTGGCTAAAATACATCTCATGTTTTATACTTTTTGAATAAACAAATGCTCAAATCCATTTCAACAATAATTATATATTTTTTTCTTTTTTATTGTGGCAAAAATTATAACATGATTTACCGTCTTAACCATTTAAGGTTTACAGTACAGTAGACTCAATGTATGCACATTGGTGTGCAACAGATCTCTAGAACTTTTTTATCTTGCAAAATTGAAACTCTATATCCATTGAACATTAACTCCCCATTTGCCTCTCTCCATCCCTTGGCAATAAGCATTCTCTGTTATGTTTCTTAGAGTCTGATTACTTTAGATAACCTGTACAAGTGGAATCGTGCAGGTCCAGAAGGTGACTGTATTATTTCACTTTAGCCTAACATGGTCAAGGTACATCCATTTTGTAGCATATGACATGATTTCCTCCTTTATTAAAGCTGAAAAATATTCCATTTTATCCGTATACCACATTTTCTTTTTCCATTTATCTTTGGAGTGATAGGTTGCTTCCATCTCTTGTTTATTGAGAATAATGTTGCAATGAACACGGATGTACAAATATTTCTTCAAAATACTGTTTTCAACTGTTTTGCATATATACCCAAAGTGAGATTGTTGGCTCATATGTAATTCTATTTTTAATGTTTTGAAGAAACTCCCTACTGTTTTCCATAATGGCTGCACCATTTTTTACATTTCCACCAACAATGCACAAGGGTTCCAATTTTACCACATCCACACCAACATTTGTTATTATTATTATTATTATTATATCAGCCATCCTAATAGATACAGGGTGATATCTCATTGTGGTTTTGATTTGCATTTGCCTAATGTTTAGTGATGTTGAGCATCTTTTCATATGCCTTTTGACCATTTGTATATCTTCATGGTAGAAGTGTCTATTGAGGTCTTTTACCCACATTTTAATTGGGTTATTTTTATTGTTGTTGAGATGTAGCAGCTCTTTATATATTCTGGGTATTTACCCCTTATCAGATTTGTGGTTTTCAAATATTTTCTCCCATTACATAGCTTGCCATAATTTTGATTTTTATACTATTTTATACTTTATGAAAGATGAAAAGTTTTCCTCAAAGCTTTTTAGGTCTTGCTCAAAGATATCACAATTTATTATCATTGGATAGTGCCACTACTACACATACCCATACATGCACACAATTTCCCTCTCTTCTTTCCTTTTCTCCCTCTCTCCATCTTATGTTCTTTTTCCCAATATTTCCTAATCCATATTGAATTACGATTTTAGTTTTCTACTTTTTCATAAAGTTAGACTTAAGACACATGATGATATTAATGGAAATATATTAAAATTAAATTTAAGGAATAGTATGACACTACCTAATTTTCATTTGAGGCAAAAAGAAGTACCATGGAACACAATGAAGGCAATTTGAAGGCTCACATTGCATTATAAGATCATAAACTTTATATATTTACCACACGGATTCGAGCAAATTGATGAAAAGTATTATTTGTGTTTATTCACAAAACAATACCATGTCTGGGACTGAAACTGTGGGACATTTTATGGTGATGGGCCAGGCATAGAATATTAAAATATGTCAGCTCATAGAAATTCCAGGGTCTATAAGATTATCAAAAAAGTTACAATAGAAACAAATCCAAAGAGCTATCTCAATACAATAATAGCTATAATGATGGCTTAATTTATTGTGAAATCACTACTATGCAGGGTTTACTTGCAATATATCATTTGATCTGCACCACAACCCAATATGATTAATAGCATTATTATTCTTATTTTGCAGGTGAAAATTCAAGTGCTAATGGAAGCTTCCCATCGTTACAAAGATGGTAAGAGGAAGTGTTCAGATTTGAACCCAGGGAGTATGATAACAGATTCTATAAGCTTTACTACCTCACAATCTTCATTCCTCCTTGCTTACCTACTTTAATGCTCTAAATACATTATTTCTTAGATCAATATATAAATATATAAATATAAGTTGCTGTCAAAAATCTGAGATAAAGAATATGTAAATAATTAACATGTCATTGGAAATTAATGATTTATGTCAATTTTGAAAATATTTAATATCTAGGAGCAGTTATTTCCTTTTGACTGGGAAAATGGATTTTATTTTTACTAGAAACCTAGTTTGGGATAATTTGTTTCCTCTTTTATTAAGTCGAATGGCCAGGTGTGCCAAATTGTGTTTCATGGGACCTAGTTAAAACAGGTGAAAGGGCAAGCATGAGTCACCAGGTGTTCTTAATAAAATGGAAATCAAACGGGACTAATTAGAGAAAGTGATAGCCTTCATTAGATTCCCTGGAGACTGCAAAATAGTACTACTATGATTAACTTCCCTGGATAATCAAGAAAAGATAAAACTTGGAGGTCATTTTAGTGACTAAAATGTTCCAAATGTAGGAGTAAGCAAAATCTGAAGTCTTTACTTATCTGTTACTTATAACCTGTGATACCTCAGAGGAGTTACATTTGGTGATTTTTTCTCTTTTGCAAAGCAAAGGATTTAGATGGAAACATGTTTGTAGCTAAAGATGAAGAGCAGATTACCATCATCCCTGGTACATATTAGAAAGTGCGAGGAATTTATAAGAAAAATACTAAAGAACAACGCATGGGCAAAGTTAGACTCACTGGAAATGGGTTCAGGGCATTAATTTTTTTTTTTAATACTCAGGTAATTCTAATATATAGTTAGGCTTAATATTTTCTGATTTACAAACTGATGATAATCCAGTCTGGATGTGGATGCAGACATCTCTGCTGTCTTGCAAACTCTGATAGCCTCCTACCTGCTAGATTCCCCTACTCAGGTGGTCCTCAATATAAAATTTTAATGAATGAACAATTTAGCCAATAATGCTACTGTCCACCTAGTTTTCAAAGGTATGAAGTATCTCTGACTTCTCTGTCCACATTGACTTGCAAGATAAATCTGTAATCCTGCTGTCTTTATTCATTTTTAAAGTCATTTTTTCTCCGTCTAAACAGCTATAATGAGACTTCATAATCTATGATCTGGTGACTGTATTGTTACCTCAATATTTCTCTTCTCCCTTCTATAACTTATTCTACCTGATGCTCCCAGAGCAAAATTATCTTTCTACAACACACAACATCTTATCCTCTGTTTTATACATATAGTGAATAAAGAAAAAAAAACAAAACAAAATTTCCTCCTCAATAGTCCATTGTAAAAATTTTAGATTCCTTCAGGCTGCAATAATTAGAACCTAACACTTGCTTTCCCTCTTTTCCTTCTCTACTCCCATCTTCTCTGCCTATCTTTATCCTGTGATTTATTTTAATTATATATTTTAAAAAATTTTTTAATTAAATTGTAAACATTTTACATATTTATGGTGCATAACACAATGTTTTAGTATATGTATATATTGTTGAAGGGCTAACTCAAGGTATTTAACACACACACTACCTCACATGAGTATCCTTTTGTGTGTGTGTATGTGTTAAAAACACTTAAAATCTACTCTCTTAGCAATTTTCAAGTATATAATATATTGTTATTAACTATAGTCACCATGATGCACAAAAGCTCTCTTGAACTTATTCCTCCTAACTAAAACTTTGTGTCATTTGACCAACATCTCCCCAATTCTCCCCCTCCTCCAGCCTATGGTAACTACCATTTTACTCTCTATTTCTGTGAGTTCTACCTGTTTAGATTCCATATATAAGTGAGACTATGCAGAATTTGTCTTTTTGTGCCTATGTCTGGCTTATTTCACTTAAAACAGTGTCCTCCAGGTCCACCCATGTTATCACAAATGATAGGATTTCCTTCATTTTTAACGTTGATTACTATTCCATTATGTATATATGTACCACATTTTCTTTGTCCATTCATCCATTGATGGACACTTAGGTTGATTCCATGCCTTGGCAACTGTGAATAGTGCTGAAATAAACATGGGAGTGCAGATATCTCTTCAACATATTGATTTTATTTCCTTTGGATATATACCCAGTAGGGGGATTGCTGGATCTACCCTTAATTTATTGAGGAGCTTCGATATTGTTTTCCAGAATGAGAATGGCTATACTAATTTACATTCCCACCAACAGTGTACAAGGTTTCCCTTTTCTTTACATCCTCACCAACATATCTGGTTTATAAACCTCCCATAAGCTATGAATGCCATGCTTCCTCTGATCTCAAACTCTGTCTCCCCTATATCACCGAAACTTTCCACTACTTAGAAAAGAGTGTGTCCATATTTTTTCAAGGAATGTAAATTCATTTATGAATCCCTACCTGCATCTCTCTGTTTCTTAGATATTGTTGAACCATGCCACTGGTTTTAACAGAGGAAATAAGTCAGTCCCAGATATTCCAATCCTGATTATACGACCAAAATAAGCTTACATTAAGAAATGAATTTCATTTAAAGCTTACAATTTCCCCCTTTTCTCTAAAATTACCAGGAGACTGTTTGAATCATTGATTTTTTACAAGTGAATATTGGAAAATTTGTGGATATGGAGCATGGCTGCTTCTTGTAAACCAAAATTCTGGAACTGATCAGTGTAAGCTTGTCTTTGTATTTCAGCATCATAAACATAGCTTACAAATAGTTAACTATGCCATAGAATATCAGAATTCTTTTTAATGTATGTTCAATGTGATTTGTGGAAAAAAAATCTCAGAGGTGTATAAATATTAATGAAACTGTTCTTATGAAATATTATTGCCTTGCAAATAGTTATTACCATTTTGTCTTTTTAACATATGATTCTTCAATACTTTTCCAATAATTGTGACTGAAGAATATATACTATATAATTACTATAGACAATTTAATATCGTAGCTAGAACTGGAGCTTTTTTGGTATCTGATTTATAATTTAAGGAGCCATTGAAACTTTTAATAACCAGGAAGTCCACACATTATAAGCAACAGTAACTCTGAAAAGTCTGGGGATAAGTGGTAGGACGCAGTATCCTCACATAATAAAGCAGATTATTAAATTTCCTAAAATAAGTAATCTCAAAGGAATGGCCATATATTGCTAACTTCATGAGTCACCCTGAAAATTCACTTCTATTTAGAGTGTGAATCTCCTGGATTAGAAGATTTGCATTTAAATGGTCTTTTCCCCCTTGCAGCTACAGGTTCCTGCATAGGATAATGCTACTTTTTCTTTGTGCAGCACATCCATAAAGGGTCCTAATAAATCCCACCATTGTGATGATCCTAGAGTTTGTCAAAAGACTTTCAAGCTATTCTAACAGACACATTTGAAATAAGGCTTTCTGTGTTTCCTCTTGAGAGTTTTAAAATATATTTAGGATAATTAGCTATTTCCCTGCAGGCCATCTTTACAAATTTAAGAAAAATGTCATCCATGGTCTTAGTAAATCGAACAAAAACAGGCATTTGAAAATCTGTTGGGTAGACAGCCAGGGACCTCTGGCCGGTCCTAGGGACAAAGCCAGGTGCCCCAAGAAATTGCTACATTTAGAAGAGGAGCGAACGCCCTATGAATCTGCCAGTCAGACCTTAATGTGCTAACTGCAAAAGATTGCAGAAGATTCTCTAACCGCAGGGCCAAGCAGCACAGGTACAATGGGATCTAGAAGGTGACCTAGGAAAACATAAGGCTAATTATCATGTTACTAGCTTAAATCTACATTGTGGTTCACTCCCTGGCCCACCCCAAGAGCTTTCAGACGGGCTCATGGAAGATCCACGTGCGCAGTAAGACTCAGGCTATATAACTCCCAACTGTCCGTCAAAGTAGTTCCATGGTGATGTTTGAACCACTAGGAGGACCCAATCCATACACTATAAAACAAGATCCTAGACCATGTCCAAAGCCTTTTTGTTACAACAAGGGGTCTATTTGTTATTGTGGTGAATGTATCTTGTTCTTGCTCTGTAATCCTACCTTTCTCTCCTCAATAAACCTCGTTTTGTGTTTACCTTACTTTTGTTGTGACTGGTCATTCTACAGCCAAGAGCACACCAAGAATTGGCATTTCAGACTGCTGACCTGACATAACCACTAACTTTAGTAGCCAAAAAGGCAGTAGTTTAACATTTATAAATGTTCTCTTCCTAATACTGTATGCGTATTAGGACAGTCTTTGAGAAATCAAATAAATGAGGAACTATAGGAAATATAACCTTGAATTCTCAGTTAACACTACACAACCAGTCCCCATTAGAACTTGAAATTATTTCTCAGGTTATCTAGTATAATATCTTAATTTTAAAAATGATTTGTCCACTGGCAGAAAGGAAGAATCATATCTAGAAAATTTTAAGGATGTAGCACCATTTATAGCATGTTGTAGATAGTTTATCAGTATCAAATGTTTTCAAGAACTGCCTGAAACTTAGTTCAAGATGCTATCCATTACAACAGGAGGCACATGTAATGGAAATGCCTATATGAGGTGGCTAAGATAGAGAGGGAGGTGGAAGAAGAATTTGTATATCAATTCCATTTCCATAGTGTGGGTATGTGTACTATAAAACCCTTCCCCAAAACCAAAAATAGACTTGAGCAAATGGGAAGACATACTCCCTGCTCTTAGTTGGGATGTCTTGAAATATCACAATTAAAATTTTATTTAATGTAGTTTAATTTATCAATTTATCTTGATTTCAATAAAAATACAAACACAATTTTTTCCCCCTTAGGACAGATAAGTTGACACTAAACATCACTTAGAAAAAATAAACATTGAAGAACTTCTAGGAAAACCCTGCATTATAAACAACATTGAGATGTTGCATCTCACTCATCAGATTGTCCAAACCCCAAAAGCTTGACAATGCACTGTCTTCTCTAGGCTGTGGAGAAACCTGCACTATTTTCCAATGCAATTTGCATGCAGAATGGTAAAACAGTTATGTGCAGAATTTGCCAACATAAAACAAAGCCATGTAAGCATTTATTCTTTGTTCAAGCAATCTAACTTCTAAAAATTTATCCCAAAGATACTTTTCCAGCAATTTATAAATAAAAATGTGCAAGGTTATTCTCTGCAGCATTATATGTAAATGCAACATATTGAAAATAGCCTAAATTCCCAAACGTAAAAAATTTGTTGAACACATTATTATTATTATTATTTTTTTTTTTGAGACAGAGTCTCACTCTGTTGCCCGAGCTAGAGTGAGTGCCGTGGCGTCAGCCTAGCTCACAGCAACCTCAAACTCCTGGGCTCAAGTGATCCTCCTGCCTCAGCCTCCCTAGTAGCTGGGACTACAGGCATGTGCCACCATGCCCAGCTAATTTTTTCTATATATATTTTTAGTTGGCCAATTAATTTCTTTCTATTATTAGTAGAGACGGGGTCTCGCTCTTGCTCAGGCTGGTTTCGAACTCCTGACCT
>CAUYMX010040519.1:0-43981 GCA_963573855.1 Lepilemur septentrionalis
TTACAGTCACAATTTATAGTGAGCTGATTTCCCAAAATATATTACCACTCAAGTTGACTAATCTTGTTACATTTAAAAATCTCGTCTTTCATTTCACCTCTACCACCGCTCTTTCTGGATAAACCATGGAATTTATCATCAGTATTCATAATTTCTCTATTACAAATTGAATAGTTCAAGTGTTTTACTCCTTAACTATTGTTCTTCCATTTAGATTGCTTGTTTAACTACTCCTATTATGGCCACAACTAAATCCCATTTGACTTTCAATCACTGACATCACTAATTAGCACTTATTAGTGAGCCTTCTCTTTAAGCTCTTATCTGTATGGCCCTTCACAGTCATTACTTTCAGTAACACTTAGAATCCTTTTGCATCTCTACCATTTCACGACACCAATCTGGTGCAAACTCATCCCTGGGTGAACCCTGCAATTGGTTTTGCTATGTCTTTACCCAACTCTCACCTATTCTGGGAGAAAACCATGTAACAGAACACATCAGTTTCATATAAACTCAAAACACCTAGAGCTCTGCATTTGCTGCAAAATTAGTCTATCACTTTCTAGTTATTCAACCACATCCCAAAAATATATTTCAAACCACCCCTCCTTGTTTCTTCAAACCTCTAACTCTTTCCTCATGCTTGATATGTCATCCATGTTCTATTTCCTCGCTCTTGGATGATTTTACTTCATAACTAATGAAATAAAAAGCTCACTGACTAACAAAACTATAAAGCTAAATACAATGGCTACTGTCTTCTTCTTTGTCCTCTGAATAGCTCTTTGTACAGTTTTGAGTAGAGCTGTCAGAAACCGAGTAACTCCTTCTCCCTCAAAGTGTACCAGTAACTTACACATACACTTTTAAATAGATAAAATTTTTCTGTATTGACATGTGATCTTCAAACCCTTCTCTCTCAGGCATATATCTTGAAATATATTTTCAATCTATCCCTGCATGTTCTTACAACATTTACACATGCTCAAGCAGCTTTTCTTAAAATCTAATAATCTTATTGTATCATATCAATATCAATATTGATAATGTTATGATAGTGGAAAAATTAACTCTTTCAACCTCACATTTCTTTTTAATTACTAGGAATATACTGCTCCCCTTGACACTCAATTTCTTGAAAATATAGTCTTAATCTACTGCCTTGGTTTTCTTTTCTTCTACTTATACCTCAATCCACTCCAATCACACACTCCCATCACACCTTTAGAACAGCTTTCATAATAGTGAAGTGTCTAAATCCAATGGTGATTTGTGACAGACTCCTAGCTCTTCACCAAAATTCATATTATTCATTTCTTATTGGGTATTCAGCTAAACTGCATTCCCTTCATTATTAGAATTTGAGTATAAACAAATAACAGTTCTGGCCAATGAGATTTAATTTGAAATGATGTGGGCCATTTAAGAGCCAAAGACTTTATAAGGAAGGTAGATTTTCTTAATGCTCTTCTTTTCACCATTTCTGATGCCTGAGTACAGATAATAGTAAGAAATACTGGGGCTAATGTAACTAAGACATGAAAGAAGCACAATCTCTGAGTCATCACATGGGGGAGATTCACTCATCAAGGATCCTGCATTTTGCAATACAGGAAAAGCAAGAAATATACTTTTATTGTGTTTCAAATGTATATTTTGTGTCAAATTTTCTGCATCCTCATCTACCTAATTAGTACAATAATATTTTGTCCTTCTTATACTTAACATTAGCTAGCTGATCAACAACGCTGATTAAACGTCCTGATTTCCATTGTCTTTCAGTATTAAACACCATTGATATTGCTTGTAGCTCACTTTCTACTTCTCTTTGCAGGCTCTTTCACAATGTTATTAAATGTTTGTATTTTTCAAATCTCAAGTGAAGAACTACTCTCTTCTTAATCTGTTTTATGTCCCTTGGTGACCTCATTTAATTACCATCTCTATGTAAAATTAGTCTGATATGGTTTCCAGACATATATGCAACTCATTACTTCATATCTTTACTGTAATTGTTCAAGGTTACCTCATGTCCAGAATCATTATGTGAATATTGAAATATTGATTAACGTCCACTCCTCACAGTTATTCTCTAATATTGATATTTTTAAAGGGACCAAAACTATTGCTGTCTTCAATGAAAAAATTGTATATTATCTAACATATCCTTTCTTGACTTCTGGGAATTCTTTTAAATTATGTCACATTTCATTGTCTTTGAGATATTGACAACTCTCCAAGAAGTAGGTGACTGATGGTAATCAACATTATTTTTACCAATTGAGTTACAAATAAATTTTGTCTAGTACAGATTCAATTGATTTCTATTCTTTACTGTAAAGTAAGCCACTTTTACATCTATTGAATAAATTCACAATGGCATCCCTGATTGGTTGTATATTTGGCATGCTTTTTTAAAATGCAGGTAATTGTATCTTTTTACATGTTCTCTTAGTAAGTAAATAAAATTAACCAGCTTGTAAAGTTTTGAAATGTATTTCTCTTAAATTTGTTTGAAAATACTGATTATACCATAAATATTATTTTTAATAAAAGTTACAATTATCCATTAGATTGTACAAAATAGAAATCATACTACTCAGCCACAAAAACAATGGTGATCTAGCACTTCTTGTGTTATCCTGGAGAGAGCTGGAACCCATTCTACTAAGTAAAGTATCCCAAGAATGGAAAAACAAGCATCACATGTACTCACCATCAAATTGGTATTAACTGAACTATATTTATGTGCACATACAGTAGTAACATTCACTGGGTGTCAAGCAAGTAGGAGGGGGGAGGAGGCGATGGGTATATTCACACCTAATGGGTGCAGGGTGCACGCTCTTGGGGATGGAGCTTGTAGCTCTGACTCAGGTGGGGCAACGGCAATATATGTAACCTAAAAATGTGTACCTCCATAATATTCTGAAATAAAAAGTCTCGACAGCATTTCTCACCTATATCACCAATTCTAAACAAAATTCTGTTGTTTTTACTTCTTAAATATTTCTATTATTTCTGTGTTATCTACTCCCCATGATCATTGTCTTAGTCAAATTTATCATCATCTTTCCAAAGAACTATTGGAACAAACACCACACATCCATGTCTGCCCTCTTCTAAATTGCTCTACACACTATATACAGAAAATCATTTTAAAATCCATTATTATATATTTATTTTAAAAGTTCAAAAGGCTATTAGAATAAAGCATAATTATTTAAAGTTTTGCAGGTTTTCTATCCCACATATCCATGAGATTTCATCTCTTACTATGCCTCACACACTTTCTTACATTTGTCTTATTTTAGCTCCTATTTTGTCATAAACATTCAAGTCAGACCTTTGAAAAATACAGTTTCTGCTGCTTGGAATGACTTTTCCATAAAAGCCTCCAACTGGTCATTTCTTACTCACCATATATCTTCAGAGATTTTAAATAATGCTGCCAATCATGTGTATTTTAATTTCTTTTTAAAATCAACAGTGCATCTCTATAGCTGGTTGAAATTTCCAATTATTATACATATATATAAATACGGAAATTTGTGTGTAACGCTTTTTACTTAGGCAACAAGTTCTCACTTCTGCTAAGTCATAGCAAGTATACCTTCTTTCCATTTTAAGTCATTTTTTGGTTTTAGAATTAATAATTTCAAGTTGTCACTTGTACTCAATTCAAGCTTTCAATTCATTAAGTCCAAAAGTATTCTTCCCCTTTCTTCTACCTTTCCTTTCTCTCTGTGGGTAAGTTCTTAAATAGGAAGAGGGGAGAAAAAAAGAAATTATTTTGTATCCTGGAATGTGGATGACATACACTGACCTTATATGGCTCTTCTTAACTCATCTTGGACATTTATTATCTCCCAACAACCAAAAGGGAGGGTTGCTGGTCCAGTTCTAATCTCTAATCACAATGGTCAAGCACTGTTCACCTTTCTTGCTCTTATCCCTGTGTTATCTTGTTCTCCACCAAATACCTCAGCGTTTTTATGTCCCTTTTCTTTTCTTGTTTTCTCTCTCTCTTTTGCTTTTTTTCTAGTTGGCCAGTATTGACCAGATGTCCCTTTTTTTTTTCCTGATATGAGTTGAAAGTCATGAAATATGCTACTAATTACACTGTCTCTGAATCTTGATAGCCAGACAGCAGTCCTTTTGCTCAGGGATTTCCACAAGCACCTGGGGTTTCTTTAACATCCCCTCTGCCACAAATGTACACCTGCACACATGTACGTATACATACAACACACACACAAACACACACACACTTAGCTAGGTTTGGAGACATGAGAAGGGGACAGATAGAGGACACAGAGGCTTTTTCTTAGATAGCCACTACTCTATAAATTCTAATTATGTCTCTATCAATATTCCATGGTTTCCTTGTGTTTTCTTGATATGTATCTTAAAGTTCTAACGGCAGTTAAAGCAAACTGTCTTTGACAGTTTTATTTAATACTTAAGAGATTGGGTATTTTCTGCTGAGTAATTACATTTGTACTTATCTCTGCTTGAATGAATATAAGGTTTTATTGTGTGGATCTGTCACTTGGAATCTGTTAAGTCTGAATTTTCAAACATATATATATATATACTTCATCTGAAATTTTCAATTTAGTATCTTCATTTTCCTATAGATTAGGTACTCAACTACATCAACATAATTGACATATGATGCTTATACACTATTGTAGTTTTTCATAATTATTTGCCTTTGAAGAAATACATTCTATTTATGGTTTATCCAATCACATGTGTAAAATTCCAACTGTTTAGGTCACTAAAAATATATTAATTAAGTAAGAATTAGGGTGTATGTATGTAAATGTGCTTATACTTCATTCTGAATAGAAAATATTTTATTTATTAAATTTTAACTATATAAATAGCTTTAGACTCACTAAAAACAACATGTTATTTTGAGTAAAATTGAAAGATTTTTCTTAAAATAAATGTAAAAATCAAATTGGTAGCTCTGTATAAAATCTTATTGTAATTAAAATTTTCTTATTCTAATGCATATTTTAACATCAGGGAATGATTATAAGAATCTTAAATGAAAAGTCATGCATTGAAAATAATATTTTTATTCTTGGAAAATTATTAATAGACTTTCACTGCAATCCAAATATTCAATTTTGTTTTATTTTAGCCTTTGTCCAGAATGCTATGGAGAAAATTTAGCAATCTAATAAAGTATACCTGTTATAGACTGAATTGTGTTTTCCTCAAAATCCAAATGTTAAAATCCTAACCCCCAATGTTACTATATTTGGAGATAGGGCTATTAAGGAGATAATTAAGGTTAAATGCAGTCATAAGAATGGTGTTGTAGTCCAGCAGAAGTGGTGTCTTCATAAAAAGTCAAGACGTGAGGAATTCATGTGCATTCTTGTGTGAGGACACAATAAGAAGGCCATGTTCAAGCCAGGAAGAGGGGTCTCACCAGAAACCAACCCTACCAGAACCTTGATCTTAGATATCTAGTCTTCAACTGTAAGACAATAAATTTCTATTGCTGGAGGCACCTAGCCCATGGTATTTTCTTATAGCACCCCAAGTAGATTAACACAACAACACTGCATAAAAATGTCTGAAAAGAGAACACTAAGTAAAATATGAAACAATTTAGTCTTTAAAATTCTGATAATAGTCTTGCCCCAACTTAGCACCAAAAATTTTGGTGTTCCAAGATGGTAAACAATATAATAGCAATATTATTAAATGAGAGAAAGAATAAGAACTTGCTCTCATTATCTAATTCATGCTATCTTTTTACTAGCGAGAGGAGATTGATGAATTTCTGCTTAATTTAATTTCATTGAGTAAAGATATTTTTAGTAGTTAGTTTAATTTATTTAACATATGTCCAAATTGGAATGTAAAACTCAATTTTCATGTCTATAGCTGTAAAAACAAACAAAAAATAAGTGAAAACAAAATAAAACAAAAGCCAAAACAAAATCTCTGCTACTAGATGATCAAATTCAATATAACAGAGAAATCTTGTAGAAAGCAGAATATAATCACTCACTTCTGAGGCGGCCCTGACACTTACTTGACATAACTGGTTGTGCTACAGCTCAGAAGTCTTGGTTCAAAAGGAATTTTAACTATGCCTGCATATTCTTATTCAAAGCGACTAAAGTCAATTGCTCTTTTCCATCAATCATACATGTCTCAAAAAAAAAAAAAAAAAAAACAGAGTGCTATCTCAGACCCTAACTCTTCTTTTCCCTCATATTTTTCTCCTCTTATCTTAAAACAAGTTTTTTCTTGTTATCTCAATATTGACTCCACATATAGGTCATGTTCATGAAAAATCGAACAACTTCTCATCTAATTTGGCCTATTCCCTTCTTGACTTTAATGTACAAATGCAGTCTCTGCAATCTGTCCTGTATAAAGTAGCCCCAAACATCAGGGATAAATAAGGATATTTATATGATAGTTTATGATGATAGGATAGAAGAAAACATGGTGGATTCTATGGACAATGCAGGAAGAAAACACAGTTTTACTAGAATGCCCTCTGGTTAACAAAAGACATGATGTCAACAATCTCTCTTATTTGAAATCAATTATGGAGTTTAATCAAATATGAAAAGACCCTTCACAGCAATACCTAAATTAGTGTCTGATTAAATAACTGGGCACTATAGCAGAACCAAATTGACACAACAAAAGATCACCACACTTCCAGTGTATTATGGTTAACCAAACAGATAAACTAATGGTCTCATTACCATATTGTCTTCTTTGCAACTAAGAAGTAATTCATTTCCAATCAGAATCAAAACTTTCAAAAGTTGATTATTTCCAGATTTGTCATCACTTATCTGGGTCTTGATGTAACAGATGACTAAGATTCTTTGTTTTATTGGGACAGGCATTCACCAAGGGATGGCAGTGGCAGAGGAAGAACCCAAAGCCACAGAGAGAGCACAAATCTGACTGCTGTTGCCATTTTGCTTACACAGATGAGCTCCATCTCTATGTTTCACCTTCCATGGCAAAGGCCGCTGAACTTTGGGTTTACTCAGGTATAAATGTTACAAAATCAGTACAACATGACTAGAATGACCCAATTCTCAGAGGGTTATCTGAGGATATGAACTATGCACTTAAAGACTGAATAATGGTGTCCCACAACCTTGGGTACCCTATTATATAGACATCTTCAATACAGTCTCGGCAAACAAAGTTATGGTGTCCAATGTAAAGACAGAGAATAAACAGGAAGTCATTCAGTTTATATATCTACCGGCTAAAACTTGAGAAAAAGTTAAAAGTACAGATACTCTTGACCCAAAGAGTGGCATATTATTAAGGTAATAATTGAGGTTGCATTGAAGAGGTAATTTTAACTTCGGCTTAAATCAGCTAAGGTAATAATTTATTCTGGAAGCCAAATATTATCTTTTGTTGAGTAACATGTGAGATATGCTGATATCTATTTGTTCCATTATTTGATAACTTAGCCAGCATAATGTCACATAGCAGTTCCAGCATTAAAAAAAAAAAAAAAATCCACCAATATCCATAATCTCATGCTGATGCCTAAAGCTACCAGTTTAGTTTTATATTTTAGGATAAGGAGAATTACAAACAGCAGGTCATCCATTAATTTTAATGACATTATTTTATTGCAGAAGTTCTCAAACTTTTTCAGTTTACAACATTCTTAGTATTTCAGTAATTTTTTTCACTATGCCTCTAGGCCAAAAGAAATGCCTCAGAGTCCTGTTTATTAAGGAGTTAGGTCCAGATTACTTAATGTATATTTGTGCTTGAACAACTTAGCAGTTGTTTGAAAAAAATAATATGCATGAATTTAAGAAAATATATTGTTAAATAACTAATTACATATGTTGGTGGAAATGGGCACTGTTAGGAGTCAGATTGG
Source organism: Lepilemur septentrionalis (assembly GCA_963573855.1). Taxonomy (NCBI): domain Eukaryota; kingdom Metazoa; phylum Chordata; class Mammalia; order Primates; family Lepilemuridae; genus Lepilemur; species Lepilemur septentrionalis. The sequence goes on from CAUYMX010040519.1 coordinate 7,913, forward strand.
ACACTAAACTCTCATTTCTCATTCCACATACACACTCATATAGTCCTTGCTTTTTGTTACAATTGTTGAAAACCCAGTTTCACAAAGGTATGTTGCCACTGGAAAAAAAAAAACAGAGCACTAACATGGGAACTGAACTACCTTGAGCAAATATTTCATGTGCTTTTCTACAAATGTTGAGCATCTCCATGTTTCCCATGAACGTTTAAAATATCATGCTGTGCCCCTGTGAGTTTGCTGAAGTACCCCAGGGTATGCACACTAAGAACTGAGGCCCTATTAAGCTGTCATTTCCTGTTTATGACTTTAATTTCCTGTGAGCTTATCAGCCAATTTGGAAACTGTATATCTTATGTCTCCAAAGTTTAGAACTCTTCTATGAAGTGAAGATACTCTATTCACAGTAGGTATGTATATAATTTCTTCTCCTACAATCATAATCTCATCATGAAACTCTTAAATTTGGGGGATAAAAATTCACTTCACTAACATACAGTCATGAATATCATGCATTCATGACTACCATTTTTTAATTGCTCACATTATAGCTTATTTTCCAGTGTGTAATTATCTGGTAGATCTGCAGGTTATTTACATTAACCTGTTAATATTGCTATTATAAACTAAGGATAACTGACAGTCATTTTTACAGCAAAATGCTTATATGCAGAGACCAAGTATGTTCATCTAAATGACACCTAAAAAACTTTTGCAAATCTTTTAACCATGGACAATTTTTCATCTGTTTGAATAAACATCTGTTGAATACCTAGTAAATATCAGAGAATTGTATAGTCATTGTTATGAAACGGCAGAAAACAAGTTTTTCCCTGAAGAATATAAAACTTAATTTAAATTCACACATAGACATAAATAAAATAGAATGTTAAATGTTTGAAAGAATCTTTATAAGCAATGTAAAACAGAATGTTACAAGTCTATGAACCTTAGCACTCCAATAATCTTAGAATCTAAGTGGTCTGCTTTCTTCCTGAAACTTTCAAGGTTGAAATCATATGTCAATTTTTATTTTAAGCTTCTCTAAGAGAAATTCTCCTAACACTTATTATAATAAGTAATTCTCATAGAACTTGAATTTATAAGTAGTTGATGAATGGTTACTAAATTCACCTGTATCTTCAACCCTGCTTTATAATCTTAAAATGGATCACTAAATAGCTACCTACACTAGAGTTCTCTTGATGGCCTTGGACTGACCCAGTTCTTCCCCTTTTCTTGCTTGTAGCTCTCAAGAATAACTGTAGAATGTGAGGGAAACATCTGAGACAGGGAGGGGCTGGCTGGAATAGCCCAGGCTCTACCTCCTCCACAGGTAGGGGGTAAACAGGATATCCTTCAGTACTTTAGCCCAGGCCAGAGTTTTTTTGTAGCCCCAGTGTATAAAACCCTAGAGTTTGGGACAGTAGGGATAGGCTGCTTTCCAGGGCCCTCAGCAGAGGTGCAAGTGGGACATGCATAGTTGAGACTTCAGCTACCCAGCGACAGCTTTCCTGAGCTTTGCAAAACCAGTTTGCAAGGAATTCTATGTTTCTGTTCATCCTTGCTGCGTATCTGTAAGTAATAGACTCACCTCGTGTAATTTGTGTATGGGTGTCACAACTTACTAGACTCAAGCAAGTTACTAACTAGTGCTTAACAAACCTGCTTCACATTGCTATTCTCCTTATTGTAAGTAATTATTCCAATTTCTAACCACATTACCAAAGCAACCAATCCCACCATCTCTCTCATTCATATACTGTGACTTGAGTTCCCATTGGATGGATAAAATCTATACCATGGTGCAATAATCCTCTGGTATCTTTTACTATGTTAATAATATTTGTATCTTAGTTCATCCCCTGAATATGTCCTTTACTTCTGTCCTAATCAATTTAAGACAATTGGAATGTGACTACTGTGCTAGAAGGCAGTAAACTCATAAGAATTAAGTTTCTAGAATCAGAACATCTTGGCTTTAAATTCTAGATTTCTAATTACTTAGCTTAAGATTTACTTATGGAAAGTAATTGACATTCCCGCTTTCAAAATAAAATCATCATAATAATATTTATCTCATAAGGGGTTTTTTTGAGGCTATTAAAGTAAGTGTAATAAGTGCAACAATGTAAAACCTACATTACATATTTCTTTCTGTCAGATTTCCACAGGCACATTGGTATATTAGAAAGAGGACTTCCATCTTGTATTTTCAGCCATTCTCAACCTTAAATCTTCTAATCTCACAGAGCACACATGTATACATGCACATCTTTTCTCAAATTTAAGCTCCCTCTACTTAACAGTTCTGTGACTTTACTGTCAATCTCCTAAACAATGGAGCCTACACTTGGTGTTTCTAAATCTCTAGGTACTCAGTTAAATTAAGCATAGCCTCTGCCTTTCTTATCCTTTGCCCTTAGGTTGTGTGTGTTAAGGTCAATAAAGACCCGTCAATTTTCAAACTGAGAGATTGAGAGGGTGTTTTTATTTTGTTTCTAATGTTTTTTTAGTCCAGATCTTACATATTGTGATTCTAGCATTTGCCAATCTTTTCAACATTTTTCTTTTCTTGTCTTGTAAAGTAGGAAAAAAATCTTTCTTCACAATTTTCTTCCCATAGTTCTAATTGGTTTTTCAATGGGAGACATTTTGCAGTGTCCCATAAATAAAATTATACCACTTCTATTTAAGCTCCTATTCTCCCCTTCTTACTACAAAATTAAAGCACGCTGTCCACATTTCTTGTATTTGCCTACTTATTTCCATTTTCTGCAATGAAATTTGAGCAGAAGTAACATGTACCAGTTTCAACCCTGGTTTATAAAACTTCTCATGCATGCTTCTCCCAGACTCTTTTACTCCCAATTGGCTCGGTATAGGATCAAAAAATGGAAAAACAAAACAAAACAGGGTTTATTAGAATTCTATGTAGGAAAGCATACCTGAAAACCTTGCTCAACCAGTATGGTTGAATAAATAAGAAATAAATTTATCTTATGTTAAGCTACTTACAATTATAGGACCTAGCCTGCCTTTACTAAAGCATGATAAACCTGCTAGGTACTTCACATCTGCTATCTTTCCATCTTCCACTCTGCTATGGCTACATTTCTAACATTGTCATAACTCATATATTTCAAATTTCAAACAACTGATTTATAGTTTCTGGAAAGCATCAAGCTTTGTTTTGCCTCAGCACATTTCAGTGTGATTTTTTTAATGTTTCAGGATTTTTTTCTGGTAAATTTATTGTTGATTTTCAGTTTAAAACTCCTCTAGTTTGAAAACATACTTTGCATCATTTTTGTGGTTTTACATTTGTTAAGGTTTGATTTATGGCTCAGAATATAATCTGTATTGGTGAAATTCCATGCGCATTTGAGAATAATGTGTATTCTGTTCTTGTTGAGTGGGCTATCCTAAAATATTATTTAGGTTAATCTGGCTGATACTTTTATTTGGATTTCTGCCTGTTTGTTATATCAATTACCAAGAGAGCTAGGTTGAAATCCCCATTGTAATTGTTCATTTGTCTATAAGATTGATTAGTCTATTAGTTATTACTTCAAGTATTGCCTCAAACTCCCTTAAGTACAAAAAAAATTATGCTTCTTACATTTTCATTGAGAATTGACACCTTTGCATCATGCAATGTTAACCTTTATCCCTGATATTCTTCCTCGTTCTGAAGTCTTTTTCTGAAGTACATATAGCTACTCCAGCTTTTGTTTGATTAGTGTTTGAATTGTGCATTTTTCTCCATTCTATTACTTTAACTTACCTATATCTTTATTTTTAAAGTGCGTTTGTTGTACACAGTGTAATCTATTCTAATTTTTTATACAGTCTGGCAATCTGTTTTTAAATGGCTTAGACCACTCCCATTTAAAGTGATTATTAATGTGGTTAGATCAAATTTTACTAAGTTGTTTGCTATGTTCTCTTTGCTGGATTTTTTCTTTGTATCTATTTTTCTCATTTTCTGTTTCCTATGTCATTTTATGTCTGATATTTGTTATTTCTAACACTCTGAGAGAAGAAAGGCAAGTCTATATTTGCAGTTTTTCTTTACCCACTGTCTTTATTATTTGTGGGTCTCTTCATTTGTTCTTATGAATTACAGTTACCATCTGGCATCATTTTCTTAGACCAGTACAGTTTTGCTACTCCCCACCTCCACGGTGCTATTACTGGCAAACATGTTACATTATTGTATGTCACAGGCCCAACATTACATTATACACATATTGTTTTACATAATTACTTTTCAAATCAGTTAAGAGAAGACAGGTAAAGAAATACACAATTTATACTGTCATTTGCAATTATATAATTACTTAACCAGGCTAATTGCTTTTTTGTATGAATTCAAATTACACTCTGGAGTCACTTGCTTTCAAGCTAAAGAAATTCCATTAGTGCCTATTTTAAGGCAGGTATGCTAGCAATGTATTTCTCTGGGTTTTATGTGTTTTCTGTTTGTTTTTTGTCTAGGAATATCTTTATCTTGCCTTCATTTTTAAGAGATAGTTTTGTCAAACATAGCATTTTTATAGGCAGTTTTTTTTTTGGTTTTTGTGTTACGTAGATAGTGAGGATCTCCAGCTCTTCTTGGGACAAGGGTTTCCTGTTTTGGTGCTGTTTCAATCAATTGCTCCACCTGGAAAAAAGGGTAAGGGCAGATACTCAGTTTTGGTGCTGCCCACTCTTAATCCCATTCCAAGCAACTGCTGCACCTGGGGAAGGTGGGAATGCTGTATCAAACAAGGAATTCCCCACCCCAGGCATAATAAGATTTAGAAAGTGACCTAGAGTAACCTAAGTGTAATTAATATGTCATTAGCTTGAATCTGCATTGTGGTTCACCGTCAACTCCCCCAGGTGAGCTTTCTTAGAGGGAACTAGTATAGGCAGATGGAATTTTGTACACCTGTTGATCATTTGCTAACATCCTACACCTGCCAAGAGCCCGCCTCCAGACCGGGCTAATAAAAGGAAGCAATCCCAGAAGTCAGTAAGTAGGTGAGTGGGTCAGTAGGTGAGTGAATTTGTCTTTCTTCACTCTCGGAAACAGACCTGTTTTATTCTACAATGAAGAGCTGCTCTTGTGATATTGTTCCCTGCCTGAGGTAATTTTTGATATTGGCCTTACTGGTAAATTTTCTAAGAAAGGTGTCAAAGGACGGGGATAATAGTCAACTTGATACTTTGGTGTGTCTGGTCATTCTTTGACCAACAGAACACCAAGAATGGAGGGCAGACTCCCACCCTGACATCTTTGGTGCCAAACCCTGGGATTCTGACATTTGTATTTTGTTTTTTTCCTTTGAGCTCTTTGAACATGTTTTACCACTCCCTTCAGGCCTTAGTCTTTCCTGCTGAGAAATCAGTTATTATTCTTATTTAAGTTTTTAAGTCATTTTTTCTCTTGCTGCTTTTAAGTTTTTTCTCCTCATATTTGGTTTTCAGCATTTTTGCTTTTATTTGTTGGTTTATGAATCTCTTTGTGTTTATCTTACTTAAAATATGTTGAGCTTCCTGAATGTGAGAGTTAATGTTTTTAAATAAACTTGGGAAGTTTTTACCCCAAACTATTTCTTAGACTATTTCACATTTTACTGAATCTCTGTTCATTTTTATTTATTGTTTTTCTCCATTTTTTTTAGATTACATAATTTCCATGGATCTATTTCCATGTTCACTATTTCTATTTCTGCCAGTTCCAATTTGCTGTTAGTTGTGTTAATAAGTTTATTTCAGTTATTCTGCTTTTTATCTCCAGGATCCAAAGCCAGGATTCTCTTTGGTCTTTATAATTTATGTCCCTTTATTGATATTCTTTATATGATGCAATGTTATTCTCATACTTTCTTTTAATCATCACTTAGTTCTCCGAACATAATTTTTATGGCTACTTTGAAGTATTTTTCTACTAAATCTGACATCTCTTAGCTGCCACAGTCAGTTCACATTGTCTGCTTATTTTTTCCAGTATATTAGTCATACTTTCCTGTTTGTTGCATATCTTGTTATTTTTCTTGTTAGAAACTAGACTTTCTTTAAAGTAACATATTGGAGAACTCGAATACTTGTCCCCTCACTTCATGACTTATCATTTTTATTTATTTATTTTTAAATATTGTCTGGATTATTCTAGTGAAGTCTATTCCCCAGTGTGACAGTGTTAAATCTCTGCTGTTGCTCCTCAGAGAGGCATGACTTTTGTTATGCCCATAGCTGCCCAAGGGAAACAGTGGTTTTTGTTGGGTTTTAGTCTGAAATGTCGGTTCTTAGCAGGCTCATGACTGAAGAATGACCAGATGTGCCAAAGCAAGGCAAGCACTAAAACGAGCTTTATTGAGGAGAGAAAGATAGGATTATAGAGCAAAGGCAAGATATAGGTTTACAGAGTGAGATACATATGCCACAGATGACAACAGGAACCATTGTCACAGGAAAGGGAGGACAAAAGGAAGGGTGCAAAAAAAGGAAAAGGCCTGGTTGTGGTGTGAGTCTTGTTTTACAGTGCCTGGATGGGACCTCCCCATGGTTCAAACGGCACCATGGAACCACTTTGGACAGTTGGGAGATATATGACCTCCCATATATGACCTGAGTCTTACTGGTCATGCAGATCTCCCATGAGTCTCTCTGAAAGCAGCCCCTATTTTTGTCCCTAGGAGACCCCGAATCCCTCCCTAACTACCTAACAGTTTTCTTAGGGCTCTTTTACTTTCTTTTCATGATGGCACAAAACATTTCCATTAATTGCTGACTAATATTTCTACTGTTTTCAACAATTCCCTGAAGATATAAATTCCTCTGCAGCCTAATACAATCAAAAAGAGCTACTCTGTATGAATAGTTTCTGAGGTTGGTATTTGATGCAAGTTCTGACCTCATACAGCTGTCCCTTTTCTCAGCTGACTCCAGCAAAGTAGCTGGCTGTAGTTTAGACAGTGTCTTCAGCAATCTACCTATCTTCTCCCCACTGCTGTTTATTGCATCCATCACAGCTTGTGAGAGCTCCCTTAGATTGAACTTTCCCACAATCTGTTGCAAATTAAATCAGTTTTGGGGGGAAGAGATTAGAAGCTATCTGTTTAATGGCCCGCTTCTCCCCTGAGGCAAAATCTTTGAATATAGATTCTGGAGCTGGAAATATGAACTGATTCATAAACTTTATTCATAGGTATATGTTTAAAGTTAAAATAACTTAATTTTTAGAGGGTACCCATATTCTAATATATGCCTATTAAATAGTAATAATGAGATTAATAGCATTATTTTATAAATTATATGTATTGATAATTTTAAGTCTTGAAGACTAGAGAATCACAATTTCACACCAACTAGGGAACATTATACATCATAGCATTCCATTAGAATGTTGCCTAACTTGGGTTACATTTTTAGCCACATTCAAACAGATTTTTTTTATAGTTACATAACTAGTGTAAATGGAAGGCTTATGCAAAAAATATTAATATGTAATCCTGTGTTTCACATACTTTTCTGGTGGGAGTAAAATATGGTGCAACTTTTTGGAGAAATTTTAGGCAGTTTCTTATAGCTGAACATACAGCTTCTTTATAAAAGAGTAATTCCAGTTCTCCTATTTAAACACATAAGTTAAAACATTTGTCTAGAAAACATTTTAGAAGCGTAAATATTGTACAAAAGCATGCAAAAAGTCTTATTCTTAAGAGTGAAAAGCTTGAAACATTAAAACTATAAATTAGTAAGGAAATGAATAAACAAATGGTAGCGTCATTTAAATCACCATTGCTCAGCAATACTACTTTGTGATAAAAGGTGCAAACTACTAATACATAGACCAACTCTGCTAAATCTCCAAAAGACATTATATTGAGTGAAGGTACCAGACAAAGAAATACATACTGTATCATTCCATTTATTTGACATCCAAAATAAGCAAAAATAATTTGTGGGGATAGAAAATTGTTGTCTCCAAGAGTGGAGGAAGGAATGTCCAAAATGATGCATGAAGAAAATGTTCAAGATGATGAAAATATTCTATGTCTTGTTTTGGGTAACTGCTACATGGAGGTACACATTGTCAAAATTTATCAAAATAACCAACTTAATATTTGTACACTTATTGTATGTAAATTACACTTCAATTAAATGTAGAATCCTTGATGTAGATGCAAATGTATTCAAGTATTACACTGGAGTCTATATCCTGTGGGAGGCAGTTTATTTAAGAACCAGGGACTGGAGGCTAGACAGGCCTGTATTTCTTTTCCAACTCTGACATTTAAATGGTTGTGTGGAACTTGCCACCTCTCAGTCTCTCTTGAATCATAACTAAAAGATCTTTATCTCAGATCTGTTTAGTGATATTGTGATTGTAAATCATCTGTCATGTCACCTAAAGAAATTGAGGTAGTTTAGCTATATTTTTTTCTCCTAAACCCTCAGTTGTGTTTTCTTTTCTCACATGAATTCTCCAATTTCCTGAGATAGTATCTAACTATAATTTCACAGAACACTTCCTTCCTGTCCTTGAAAAGGAAATTCCCCAATGTCCATTAAAAAATGACTTTAAGAGTAGGTGACAAGTATTTTCATCCCTTTCTATATGTATGCCTTCATATTTAGCTGTGCTGAAATCTTATGATTATGAAATAAAATTGTTTCAATTTCTAGACATTACGAATTGTTAAATACAGTATTAGAATACACCCTCTTTTTAACATTTACCCAAACTGTATGCATAACCAAGTAAGCATTTTATAGTTTATTTTGGCTTATTATTCATTTTTATTTTTATTTTCTATTAGATGTATGTCATGTATTCTTCGTTGTGAAGAAGAAGCAGAAGGAGTGGAAACGAATATGGTGAGTCAGCCTCCCCAAACATGTAGCACAAGATGCATAGAAGTCATAACACAATAGAAGCAAGCTTAGGGCGAGGGAATGCTTGTCATAAAGTAATAGTCTAATGGGGTGAAGAGAAGGGATTTGTATATTATTTTTACCCTGTAATTTAGAGAAATAAAATATAGTTTAAAACAATGGGCATCAAAAATTCATGATTTCACACCAAATAAGAGACTCTTCTGTAGCACTAAAACTAACACCATGGATCATATTATTCCACTAAAACGTTGATTGAGTTGGGACACACTATTAACCATATTCAAAACAGGCTTTTTTCCTGGTTACGTAGGTGGTTAAATTCTATGATATGTGACTGCTCGTAAAAGTGTGTTGTGATATTTTAATGTGGCATTGGAAAATGTCATCAATATCAGTGTTTTCATAACATTTTCCTTCTCTCTCTTTTGTTTCTGTTTTTTCTAAAACAGATAAATGTCCAGAAATGATATATCATAAAATCTAGACACTGTATTGCCAGTTAGATACAAGATGTTTTAAGAAAAATTAAAGAGTTTATGGTTCATATTGTAGTTAGCTGAAACAAAACCACCCATTCTTATGTGGGATTAAAAGTAGTACGTTCAGTAATAGACTACCTAGAAACTAGAGTCAGTATGATTTCTCTCTTTCTCTCTCTCTCTCTCTTTCTCTCTCTTTCTCTCTCTCTCTCTCTCTTTGTCCACCCCCCTCCCACACACACACTGAGTTTAGAAGATAACCTGCTTTAGTCAGGATTAATACTTGTTCTACTTTGTTTTACCTAATGAGTATCCTCCCTCAGACTATTTTTTTAAGTTAGAATTGTATTTACTATCTATACTAGGGAACTAAAAACAATTTTAGAACACCCTCCAAGCTATAGCACAGAAGAACAAGAATCTAAGTCCAAATCAAAGCCCGTTGTTAACCAAAAAGTGGTATATTTTGAATAATCTGTTTTCTGAATCCATTCATCAAGGTCAAGAATGATTAATTCCTAATCAGGCTGTGGGCCATGTGGTCATCTATAACCAATGTACTTTTAACTGCATAGCACATGAAATAGCTAGTAGATTTTCTGAAACAAACAGATATTAGAGAAGAAAAAAATGCTATAATATAGGATACTAGCTTGCAGGGAGAAATCTGATGGTTGATGGCTGTGTCATCTTTTATTTAAAAAGCTATAATATTTAACAGAAACCCTGGTCACACTGTCTCTCACACTATCAATATAATTTGGAATGTTAGATGAATGTCAGGAGTTGTGTTACTTATATCTCTTTAAAATTTCTAAAATTTAATTTCTCACTAAGCCTAGTAAAACAAAAATTATTGAATTTATTTTTAAGTAGATTTTAAAAAATTAAACAAACATACTATAGAGTTCATAAATCATATGTACATATTGATGACATCTTGAAGTGAACATACCTATGTAACCAGAACGCAAAGAAAAATATAAAATAAACAAGTACCTAAAAAGGTTCCCTCTTGTCCTTCACAGACATTATCTGCCATGAAGGTTACCAATCTGATTCCTACCATATATTAGTTACGACTGTTTCTGACCTTCATATAAATAGAAATATATAGTATATGCTATATTGCATGTAGCTTCTTTTGATTAATATTTTTGTGTTTGTGATACTCATCTATATTATCAAGGATTGCAGTAGTTATTTTTTATTGCAGAGTAGCATGATATTGTATAGATATGCAATATATCTATATACACAATATAATCCACAATAAAAATCAATTCTGCTGAATGACAACTGGATTGTTTTAATTTTTTGGCTATTATGAAAATGTAGCTATAAATGTTCTTTTAGTGTTTCTTGATGCATATATTCATGCATTTCAGTTTTTTATAGTAATGGAATTTCCAGGTAATGTACCATGCATATATTTTTACCTTTGGTGGGTACAACCAAAAGTTTTCCAAACAAATTGGGCCCATTTGTTTATTTCCACTAGCAGTATATGGAATTTTCGGTTATGCCACATTCTTGCCAACTTTTGGCTGCATGAAAATTTAAAAATGTGTCCCCTCTGGTGAGTATGTAAATTTATCCCATTGTAGTTTTAATTTCATCACCCTGATGATAAGTGATGTTGAAAACACTTTCTTATGTTTACTTGACATTTGATTATTCTGTTTTATAAAGTAACTTTTTGAGTATTTTGTCTTTTTTTAAATTGCTTCACCTGTTCTTTTTTAAAAATGTAATAATTCTTATTTATTCTGTATATTAATCCTATATTAAATATATGCTTGGCAAATTTTTTTTTCTCTCACTCTGTGGATCTAACATCCTTATTCTTACAAATACCCACTAGGAGATTTCTGTAAGCCTTTCTTATACAATAATTTTAAAGAGTCTTGGCAGATGGCTAGTAATTGATACGGTAAACTAATATTGAAAAAGTTTTAATGGTTGATAGTGAAGGCTGGGCTGTCATTTTATTAGAGCACTATTAGATAGTCATTTTATTAGAGCACCTTTTTTTCAATGTCTATGTGATAAATCAAAGGAAGGACTCTACTCACAGGGCATGTGGGAAGACTTTTTCAAATGTTATTTGCAGTCACTTCAATTACTCCTAAAAACACATGTTCTAAGTGTCCATTCCACTTATGTATACAGCCATACCTGATTATACAGCTCTGCACCTATCTAATTATCCTAATGTCCCAGTCAGTTATTTCAAATAAGGCCACACAGAATAGGGATATATAATATTACTACTTAATTTGTAGATTAATGTTACACTTCCAGTTTCTCAAACTTTATGTTGAAAAGATGAATAGAGTATCACTTCGTATTAATATCAGAAAACTGGAAGAGTGAATGAACACCGTCAATTCCATATCGCAGAGCAACTAAAATGTAAGTGCTTTGTAATTAGCCTGTTCATTTTCAAAATGTGCTCCTTTAACCTTCAGTGATCCTATTACTGGAATCATATAATGTCAAAAGTCACAAAATGTTTTCCCAATTATCTGGCTATTCCATTTACACCAGGGGAAAAATATTTAGCACTGTAAATTTTTGCTTTGATAGTATTCAAATCTACTGATTATAACACTAATTTTATATTATTACAGATATAAATATGAAACTATCTGTAATAACATAGATAGAGGCAAGGGATAACATAAAAAAGAAAATTCTAATTATTCAAATAGAAGAGAAACATTCTTAAAATTTAATAATATTCAATTTCTCTTTATACATATATAAGGAAAATTGAAACTTTGGAAAAACTCCTTTCATTAATATAATTAAAATGTCAGCATGGATTAAATGAGAAATACAATTGACTCTCATGATTTAAAGATTCCATATTTGTGAATTCACTTGCCTGTCAACTATCCCTGTAAACCACCCCCCCACGACAGTACTTACGTCAGTTTCACACTCACTTCTGTGCTTATGCAGGGCTGCAAAACATTTAAAATTCCCAGTGCACAGATCCCCAGCTAAGGCTGGACAAGTCAATATTCTGTCTTCTTGTTTCAACTCTTTTTCTGTAAACATATTCTTTTCGTGGCCTACTTAATGCCATTTGGGGGGAGGCATTTTTGTGCTTTTGTTAGTGATTTTGCTGTATAAAATGACCCCTAAGCATAGTATTAAAATGCTGTCCCTAAGCACAAGAAGGCTACGATGCGCCTTACAGTACTTTCTTACTATGCATGAATAAACAAAAAATAAAAAATAATTTAAAAGAATCATTTGCAGGAGAAATACAAAAATACAGTTTTTAGAAATACTGTCATGAGGAAGTGTAAAGGGTTTTTTCCTGAAAATCTTTTTTTATATTTGTAAAATATAACTTATTCAAAATAGCACATAAAAGATACATGTACCACTTAATAAAGAATGAACTAATAATCTGTGGAATACCATCCAGGTGTAGAGATAGAACTTTGCCAGTCCTCAAGTGGTCTTGAATGTCAGCTTCCAATCAAACCTTCTGTCTCTGCTAAAACTAAACCTTGTCTTGATTTTCACAGCAACCAAGCTCTGCTTCTCTTTATCCTCCTATTTTACTGCATTCTTTAAAAGTTAAATAATTATACACTTTTCCTTTCGCCTGGACTTAATTACTGGATTTAACCACATACTTGCCCTTTGTAACTGTTCATCTGTTCCTGCCACTCCAACTTTCCATTTAGGGTGTTATTCACTCTGCCTTAAGAAACTCCTTTATTCATCCTTCAGTGGTGGGCTAATTGTAAAAATTTCTAAACATTTTTTTTTGTTTGTTTGAAAATATATTTATTTTACATTTAATACTAAATAATTTTTACTATATATCCTTAGTTTGATGATTATTTTGAAAGCACATAGAAAATATTATTCCATTGTCTTCTGGTTTTCATTGTTACCGACAGGATGACAATGTATTATAATAGTTAACCAAAGGTAGTTTGTTGCGTTTATAGCAAGCCATCTTCTCTTTTTCTTTGCATTTATGCAATTTTTTTATGTTATATTTCTTTATAGATTTCTTATCTCTTACTTTAGATTTATTGGAATTCTTTCTTTTATGGATTGTCTTTTATTATTTATGAGATTATCAGATATCTCTGTAGTTATTTTTTGCTTCATTTTCTGTCTTTCTATATAATCAAACATTAACCCCCTCAGTAGGGTGCACAACCTGTTGCTTGTATGGGTTATCCTATAGAACCTTGGAGACAGTCCTTCTCAGGGTGCTTTCTTGTCTCAGACCTTGAGCTGTCCTCAGTGAAGACTCCAGACAGATATGCAGGATGCCTTCGGAAAGCCCCAGGGCGTGGTGGCCAGGGCTCATTTTGGCCGAGTCATCATGTCCATCCACACCAACCTGCAGAACAAGGGGCATGTGACTGAGGCCTTATGCAGGGCTAAGTACAAGTTAGCCAGCAAGAGAGCCACATCTTAAAGAAGTGGGGCCTTACCAAGTTTAATTAGGGCAAATTTGAAGATACAGTGGCTGAGAAGCATCTTATCCCATAAGGCTGTGGGGTAAAAAACATCCCCAATTGTGGCCTCCTGGACAAGTGGTGGGCTCTGCAATCCTGAAGGCTTTCAGTACGCTTTATACCTCCTTCCTCACCAATCCACCAATAAATACTACTTCCTGTCAAAAAAAAATCAAACATTTTAACTTCACAATGTATTTTCTATATCTCTTAGCATCCTTATTTGAGTTTATATCCTTTTCTCATCTGTACCTCATTCTATTTGGTTTTCATAATCAATAGCTTTTAATTTTATTTGTAGAATTTCTATTTGCTTATTTAGAAAATCCAGGTCATATTTTACATTTTCTGGTTTTCTAATGAAATTCTCTACTTTGTGTTTATGTTGTTTATTATAATAAGAATAGAGGTTTTACAGTTTAACTCTGAATCACCCGATATCTAGAGTATAAATAAGAATATTATTGCTGGCTGTGTGTATGTGTGTGTGTTTGTACATATGTATGTATGCTGGGTCTCCTCATGTGCCTATTTATTTTTGAACATTTGTAAACATTATCTCTGGCTAATCTTATTTTAGTGTGAGTATATTTCCATTTACTTTTGCAGGACACCAGAGACATTCTCATTCTTGTTTAACATCATTCAAATTTCAGGACTTGATATTTCCTGGCCTATATAATCAACTGAAAACTGAGTTAGAGGAAAGCAGGTGTATTTCTAGTTCACCATTATTTTTGGAATCCCAATATAATGAAAATTAATTTTTGTGAAACTCTAAAGTTTAAATTTTGATAAATTCAGTTGTAATTTGAAGTCAGAACCATCATAATTTTTGGTGGGTGGAATGTCAAGTATTCAAGAAAGAGATAACTCAATGTCTTTTCCAAGAGGTTGGGTTTGAGTGAACAGAAGGATGTTATCACCATTAACAGAAATGGAGAACATGAATACAGAAGTTTGAGTAGGTTTGGGAGAAAAAAATTGAGAGTTATAGAGATATTAAGTCTCATATACCTAAAAAAATATCCAAATTGAAATGTAGAGCAAGTAATGGGACTAGACATGGAGTTCAGGGAAAAGGCTAAGATACAGACAAAAACTTGCAAGTTAGCAGCTATTTGTGTCTGTATGTGTGTGTGTGTGTGTGTGTGTGTGTGTGTGTGTGTCTCCATGGGACCACAAGTTAGTAAATGTAAACAAAAAATGGAAGAGGCCCAAAGATGTTAGAACATCCCAATGTTAAGTTGTCACATGAGCAGACACTGGCAAAATAGAATCCAGTGATACAAGAAGGAATGTGTGTAATCTTAGAAACCAAATAAAGAAAGTATTTTAAAGAGGAGTGAATGATAATGAGAAATACTGCTGATAAGTTAAATTAGAGAAAGATCACTAAATGACAAATAGATTTATAAAGATGAAGGTTATGGATAACCTTGACAAAAGTAATGTAGGTAAAATTGTGGTATTGAATTCTGATTGAGGTGACTTCAAAAAAGAAAGATGAAAAGAATTAAAAGCATTAAGTATAAATATATGATTTGAAGAAATTTGTTAAAAACAGGAGCAGAGAATGAAGAGACACCAGAGGTGGTAAAGAGAGGGTTTTGTTTATTTTATGTTTTTATTTTTACATTGTATCTTTTTTTTAACATGAAAGAGGTAAAAGAATTTTTGTATATTAGTGGGAATTATGTAGTGAAGAAGGAAATATTGATGATGTTGGAAAGAAAAGAACAAATTGCTCTAATAATTTCCTTAGAAAACAAGATAGTAGGATCTGTCACACAAATGGTGTGGTTGGTCTTAGTATGCAAACGTTGTATTTTTTATATTAGAAGGAAAGGCAAAATATGCAGAGCCAGATATTAGTAGGTGTATAACGTTGTATTGCAAGCTTCTCTGGAAGTTTTCTTAAGATTGTGGCAATTTTTTATGAAGTAGGAAGCAAGGTTGTTATCTGAGTGCACAGATAAGGAGGTGGCATCCTGGTTTGAAGAAAGATGAGAAAGCATGAAGTCATAACTCAAAAGCAGCAGAGAGTAGATGTATTTCCAAAATATAGTGTGGCTGCCTGGCAACATTGAAACCCCACTTGATGTTAATGATCATCAAGGTGAGGACAGTCAAGATGATTATGCATTTTTCTAATCAATGTTAGATAGCAGTGGATTTAAACCACTGAAAAATATATACAACAGAGAAGCAAACAAGGTGAAGGTTATGAAGGAGAGATTATAATGATACATCATGGAATTTGAGAAGAAACAATTTTTGAATATTTGAGGAGAGTGAGCCAAGGAGTCAAGTCAGTGATTATAAAATCTAGGGAGGCTAAAGGAGTATGGAGTGTTGTAGTTGGGACATTAGGTAGAAAGTCTTGGAAAAAGAAAAGATGGAAATCAGAAAGTGAGGTTCTTGAAAGAGATTGTGGAAGTTTGACAATTTTAATAATCAGAGTGCAGGATGTGTCAAATAAAAATACATTCAGAATTAGCAAGGAGAGACTGTATTTGACAGGATGATATAAGAGCTTGGGGAGAAACAATGGGAGTTAGGGATAAAGGGAAGCTGTGACACTAGCAAAAAGGGTTTTTATTTTGTAAAGAGGATTGAACAAGGCTAAAAAGAACAGGATGATAAGGTTGGATCAAAGAGTGGCATGATAGCATCCCCTATGAAGTGTCTGTATGCTGGTTCAGGCTGAGATATACCAGAATTCTGGGGCCCCCAAGAAGGAGAGAATCTTAACCAAAGTTTGTTTAACAAACATTTTGTTTCCATTGATCATTGGGCTAAAATAGTTCAGCTAATAATACATGAAGTAAAAAATAGGAATTTGGAGAGTCTGTGTCTGTTCTTGTCATAGCTAAATAAAGGAATCATCCACGAGTCTTACATAAGTCATATGGGCGAAGACGGTTCTTTGAAGTAAGCTCTTTTCAGTGGTGTTAGAAAGCTAAAATATTCAAGGAATAAAGGAGAGTGACTCAGGTGCTGATGACATCTTAACAAAAAAAAAATAAAGCTAATTAAAAGAGGCATACTTAATTAGAGAAGAAATGCACAAAATGAAGTCCCTAAAAGACTTAGATAAATGCTTATGTATTAATGATTTTAATCTTTAACCTATAGGTTTCTTTTAAAAAACAGTATTTTATTAGATTCCTGACTGAATAATTTTATATACTTATACTATATTTCATATTACCAAGAGAAGTATATAATACCCACAATTATTTGCTTTATATTCTAAACACAGCAAAATTTTGTATTGGGATGTATGAAAATGAAAATTTCTGGTGATGCTATTATAAAGCAATAAAGTTACAATTTTTCACAGATGTAGAAATTCTGTTCTTCTTGTATATTTAATTCTATGTCCTCTTACAAAACAATTTTTAATACATTGAAACTGAGGCAAAAACTTTAATAAAGATGCATAAAACTAAGATAGTTTTTATTCCTTCAATGTAGAGTAGTTTTGCTAACATTTATTCAAGGATTTATGTTATCTTTCCAGTGATGAGAATATTTTATTTTATGAATATATTATAAAACAAAAAATTGTTATAAGGTCATTTGTCTGATATGTATGAAGGTCATGCCTTCATTGGAGCAGATTTGATGTGATAATTTTAGCTACCTGTGTGATTGTTTTCAACATAATCAAATGGGAGTTTTTATTCGTGTTTATGATAGAAAAACTATCATACTGTTCTTCCAGTTATTGGTCATGTTGTCTGGATTATAATATTAAGTGAATAAATAATCAATACTATCTATAACATAAAACCCTGTCCTAAAATTATTTAAAATGATAGACAATGCAAACAATGATTGTTTGCCTCTTTGAAATACAGATTTTTAAATTTTTCTTGGAAGAATGTATTTAAATATTTAAACTTCAAATAAAGTGGTTCAATATATACTTTTTACCTTCTCATCTATAATAATCTTCATGTATGTAATATGTATTTAAATAATTATGTAATAAATTAAATATATCATGTGTGTTTATTACTCGATGTTAATTTTAAAAAATGAGCAATAGGCCTATTAAAAATGTGAGTCTAAATATGCTGATAAGATAAATGGGCTTCCCATTGAGAGAATTCTTTATTACCATGAATCATATTTTTAGTAGAAATTCCATATAGTAAAAAACAAAGTCAGTCCAGCAATAAATGAAAGGAGATATAGATGCAACAATTCATTATTGAAGCTGGGATCTGGTAAATAACTGAGGCAAACCGAGATTTTCATTTGAGGACAAAACTACTTCATTTCTCATTTTAAAAGTCTACTTGAAACACATTTGTTTACATTTGTGCTGGTGTCCATCTAAAAAAAAATGGCATAATAACAAAGAATTAGATATTTAATTCTTTAAGGTCTAATCCTAATGCATGTATTTCCAGCATAGGATTAAATGCAGGAGCTAGCATCCAAAACAGGTTCACCTGATCTCACCTAGGTTATTATTTATGGGAAAAAGCAGTTAAAAAGGAGGGCTCCAGAGCCACAGTGTAGCTTAAATGCTACTTCCATCATTGAGAACATCTCCAGTATTGTCAGGCTATTAAACTTTTGTAGGCATCAGTTTTCTCATCTGTAATATGGAGGTAATAGCAGTTTTCTCCATCATAAGGTTTGGAAGAAATGAGAAAATTTATAATATGTGGTCCACATATTTCCTGGACCAGTAACTCCAGAAAATCTTAGCTACTATTAATAGATAAATATATTCAAATTTTATGACAGTTCAATTAAATAATACATACTTTAAATTAGAGTCAGAAAGGTATGTGTAGGTTCTCAGTATGCCACTGCTGTGGTTGTTGTTAATATTTTGAATATTTTGCAAACATGAGAGAGCTAGGTCCCAAGTTTTAGTAATAATGGGCAAATTTCAATATTTTTTATTAATCTTTAATTAGAAGTTTGTATTATTGTAATTAATGTTTTGAACATTAATTGGGCTCTTGCCCCAAATTATTTCATGATGTTATTTCTTTATATACTGAAATATTTAATATTTTACATCATAATACTTACATAATATACCGTAATATCCATATGTTTGCTTGGTTTAAGAATGTATTTATACATTCTTATAATATAACTTATAATATAACATATAACTTAATGTTATTTTCCTTTTTTATGTGTCAACAAATTCATTAATAGAAAATAAAAGATTTAAAACTTAGGTTAATAATGTCACGATTAATCTCAAAATGCATTATAGTTAGACCCAGAAATCAGAACTTGTAATTTAAATTCTTGGTTTTCCTGTGTTACTAACAATATTCAGCATACTTGTGCATTTTTCTTTTGGACATTTACATATCCTTTGTAACACTAAAATTCAACCCTAACCTAAGTTATCAGGAGCTAATGGTGTATTTACTCCTGACTTCAATTAGGTGAATTAGCAATAAAAATGTAAGTGATTATAAAATAGAGTCAACTAAGACAATTGTGTTTAATTTAACTTTGGTTATAAGCTCTATTTCAAAATTCCATTAGCTAAATTAGAGGTTTATCCTATAACCCATTTCTCCTACGCAAATGGCAACTCTGCATTTGTGCTGATTGTCACTGTATAATTTTATGAGTTTGTCATTTAAAAAAATAACTGTAATTGTACCATCTTATAGCAGAGAAAATGAAGCTATTCAAATATACTCTACTATCTCACAGATATTCACATGAATATTACATATTTTTCTACTGAGTGGTTGTGGGTATAATGAGATTACACCTATTCCTAGTACCTTTCTGGATAATAAGAAGGCACTACTGTACAAGATCATTTTCAAAGTCATTGAAAAGTAGAAAATGACTACAGTGCACCAATAATGAGGGCATAAGTAAAATTGCTATTAATTTTTTTCACTAGATAGCACCAAACTCTATGAAGAGAAATGGAGAGGCACCCATTATTATTTTTTTTTATTTAGCTAATGAGAAAATACATGGAAAAAGGATTTTAATGGCCATTTTTAAAAGAAATAGCCATGACTTTTACTTCAGAAAATGCTATAAAAGATTAATAATTTAAAAGAGTCCCATTTTTATTTACCAGAATAAGTAGCACTGATTTAACTTTGGTGTAGACTTCAAAACTGAAAATATGATAATATATTTTACATTTTATAACAGTGCTAGTTTTCATACATGTATTATAAGCTAAATACAGAAAATATGGTTAAATTCTATGTATGCAGAGAAAATTTGCAGAAAATTGGCAACCCCTCCTCTATCCAGCTATTTCCTTTGATTTACATCTGCAATATTTAGACAAGCCAAGGGTGGATAATGACTATTCTCTTCATAAGAATCATGAAAAATACATAGAATAAATTAAAAACTTAATTCTATCTCTGATAAACTTATTATTTGTTCTAAATACCAGCTGCCCACATTCTTCATAAGGACAAAATACCCAAAATATCTGGACTCATTTTTTTTTCCCATCTAAGTGCCATCTCTTAATGTCTATCTGAGTGCTGGTGACTGAGTCGCCAAAGCATCTCATCATTTTTTTTAATCTTTCTCACTGGTGCTATACTCACTACCAGATATATTAGTTTTAAACCTTCTCTGAATCATTCCAGATTCTTCCATCCGTCTGATTCCTCAATATAAATGTTGATGTAAATACTTAAGACTATTTACTGGTTTCTGACTTCACTGTGCCCAGACTTTCGTAACTGTCTGCTCTTGCAAATATGGCTGTCATGTCTATAGCTCTGGTGACAGGGAACATTGTCTTTGTCCATTTCTAACCAAGAACTCTCCTGAGAACCATCTCCACTAAAAATGTTTGCTTAGAAATAAATAATTTATAAGAGATGCTTACCTTTGCAAGGAGAAGCTGCCAGGGAAGGAATTATGCCTATAACCAAATCCTGAAATGAATGATTTATTTCCAGAATACCCTGGGAATAACCAGAGGTCATAGGTATGACCCTCTTGTATAGTAAAGGCAGCAGAATCCAAAGTTCTTCATGATTCTTAACCATTAGAAATCTTTTTAGATTTTGTTTTTCTAAAAAATGTAAAGCCTTCCAGATACATCAATAGAAAGAATTTGATTGTAATGGCATAAAGAAATGCCAACCACATTACAATGTTATATAGAGATGGTTAAAAATTATTTGTGATGTTTATGTTTTAAAATTATTTGTGAATTGGTTTTAGTGGTTTATGGAATAAGTTAAGAAGATATTCATTTTAAGAATATCCTCTCTAATTTCAACATACTGGCATTGTATTACTATAATGATGGTTTCTATTCATTAAATATATAGTTATAGGCCAATATAGCATTTAAATTGATTTCAAAACATCTGGAATTTATAAAAAGCAACTACTATATGCCTTTTACATTTTTGATGTATAACAAATTCTGCAAAGTCGAAATAGTGTTGAATCTAATTGCCATATATATGAACAAAAAAGAAATATTACTAAAAGTGGTCTAGTTAATAGCCCTGTAAGTAGATGAATTATCCTAGGATTTCATTGTGACCCCTTAACTGAATTTGTTAACTACTCTTGTAGGCAAAGCCAAACAAATTATAAACAATGAAGCAACCTGAATAGTTTAAAACAGTTTAGGCATGATAAAACTTTAAAAACTAAAATCATCTCTTACTTCTAAAGATAATTTTTATAATAAAGAATTCTATCATTAGAAGTATTTCAGCTTTTTAAGCCAAAAGAGAAAACTCAGTGTTTGCAATTTTAAAACTATTTTTATATTTCAAATAGAATGATAGTTTTTTCTAAGTATTTTATACTTTTATTACTAATACTAATTTCTATTTATAGTCAATCAACATGGACAAATTTATCAACTTGTGAAGATGTATATTTATACATACATCTTCAGACACAGAAAAATTCCATTAATTTGGGCAGTTAATGACATCATTTATATTTTACAAAACTCATAGTCATACAGTTTCAATTAAACACAATAAACTTAATGCAATAGTTTAAAATTAGATTTTTAAATATACCAAATTTAATTTTGCCTCATATTAAAAATATAAGTTTTACTTCAAAAAAGGAGAATTTTAAAGGATTTCAAAGAAAATATGTGCAGTTTTCAAAATAATTTTATGAAGTAAGAATGGTTTTCGAAACAAGATACAAAGCTCGGGAATTATTAAATATAAATAAATTGAGCTACATAAGATTAAATATTTCTTCAAAATGAAAATAAAAACAAAGTCCAAAAGAAAAATTTGGAATGATATGTAAATATCTTCAAATTAATTAATTTTCTTAGCATACATCTCTTAAACACTAATAATGAGAAATATTAGGTATCTAATGAAGCATAGAAAAAAAGGATAATTTATTCAGAAAACAAAATACAGATTACTTTAATGCATGAAAATGTGTTAAACATTCTCTATAATTTAAAAATATGCAAAATAAACTGATTTACCATTTTCACATCAAGATAAGAAATTCAAAATTTAATTCACAGCTTTAGTGACAATATGAAGAATGTGAACCTCTTTGGAAGATGATTTGGCAGTATCTTTCAAACTTTAAAATGAACATAATCTTTGACCCAGCACCTAAACATCCAGGAATTTCTATTAAAGATAGACTCTCTAATATGCGGAAAATCACTGGTACAAAAACAATCAATAACAACATTGTACTTGCTAAAGAGGTAAACAATGAAATAATCCCTCAACAAAAAGTAATTGCAGCATAATTCTGTATCCCCAAAATGTGATTTAATACTACCAGCAGCGTATTCTTGGTATTCTGCCCAGATTCCTTTTGACAACTAGATAAACTCATCCCCCAGGTTCCTTGAGTTTGGGCTGCTAACCACTTAACAATTTACTACAACTTACAATGTTTCCAGGGAATTGGCTTCAGTAACTGTAATCACCCCCCTTGGGAGATTGTTTCCTTCTGGGAGTTACAAGGACACTTGTTGGCAATTACTTATTGATACTGCAGTACAAACTCAGGCCCCCTTGCTTCAAGATGAGGCAACTCTGTTGCACTACTCATACTTCAGAATTCCCCAGGGATCAGGCTGAGGATAGACTTCACCTAAAACTGTATGTGTGTTTGCTTCTTCCTAGACCTTATTCTGGTTCCTTTATTTTCTCACAGATTTCTCCTGTGACTACTCTCCCACTAAATCACTTGCACAAAAACCTTATTGGGCTATTTTCTAGGGAACTTGACCCAAGACTACTAAAAAAAATAAAGTAAATCTTATTATTTAATATATTACTATTGATAAACCACTAAAAATATTACGTGGAATTGAGAACTCTGTATGTACTTCCATTATTACAAAAATGATATAAATGCATAAATATTAATGTTATTTGTATGTGGATGCCTAAGAAACTGTCTGTAATGGTTACCTATGTAGATAGTGACTCTAGAAATGGAAGACTTTCTTTCACTAGTGTGTATATGTAAACATATAGGTATAAAACCATTTTTTACAGTTGAGAAATTTTATAATGTAAACAATTATAATTTAAATTATATAAAGTCATTTAAATGGCAACATAAACTATTTGATATAAATTAATATGACTTAAAATGTGTTTTAAAAAGGTGATATCTTAATACATTTGTGATACATGTATAGCTCATTTGTACAAAAGGTGAACAAGTACCTCTTAAAAATTAGAGATGCACTTATTACTAACAAATGTAAAATTCAAACATTTCTTTTAAAAATGACAACAGAGTTAGCCCAATTTTCTCATTTGCAATTTTCTAATTTATTATTGCATACTTTTTGAAAGTTGTTACTTGTGTTCATTTTTTAAAATTTCAATTAGGACTAGGGCTTTTAAAAATGTATTACTGCCCCATATAAATCATAAAATGTGAAAGCTAAATTTTTTATAGTTCTTGGAATCACAGATTACAAATATTTTACCAGGATTCCTTTGTTCAGTTTGCTTTATACCAGTCTGTTTGCTTATATGACTATATCAGCAATTAAAGTGAGTTCTAGAAAGGCACAATCATGACAATCATTTAGACTTTAGTCACTTTAGTGACTATTATCCCTTAAATATCTTATTTTTTTCAACTTGTTTTCCATTTAAACTCTTAGAAGGGGAAATTATTTCTAAAAAAGCAATTTTGGTGGCTGCACTTTGCAGGTCACAGTTAATTATAGAATCAATATTCTCCTCTCCAGGTGGTCAAGCTACACAAAGCCACACAGCTATTTTATCACATTAGTTAAAGTTACGTTCCTGTGAGGCCCAAAGGAATGGAAAAGATTGAGTTTACTTTGTAAAACTTTAATTATCATGGAATGCCATATTTTATAGGAAAATATCATTATGATTATAATAATGTTGTTCTTAGGCCTTTATATGTATTAACTCATCTAATGTTCACAGAAACCGTGTTGATCATATTACAGTAAGTTTTCATGCCTGTTAATACTTTAAAAGTTATAGTTAATTTGAGTATAATGTTATATATCCATTGTTCTGAATTTTATTTCAGAAATGTCAATGAAAAACATATATGCATATATATTTTGCTTCAAAATATGTCATGCCACAAAATTAATAAGGATTTGTTCAATAACATATTTTTAATATTTTCAATATTTTCATTGTCAAAAATCATACCAATGTTTATCATAAATACAAAAAAATAGGTAATATCCATTCATAAAATTCAAATGTATTTGAATTTTAAAATGGTGAGTAAAATAGCCATGTCCTTTACACTGATAAGATTACTTTTCAGAGAGGCACATTGTCATTAATTAAACCATTATAATAAATGTGTGAGGTAAAATGTGACTAGGGTCTATGGATAAGGTGAAGAAAGAGCTATGAAAGCATGTGACAGGTCCAGATACATTCTGGTGGCAAAGCTAGGTCAGAAATAATCCATACTTTCTGCTTGTGTTACAAATATCACATATTGGTCCCTGTTTATAACTCTTGTCCTTGCAGAGTTGTCTTGAATTATGGTGCTAAGGTAATTGTTCTCCCTTCTTTTTCTCTTATTTCCTTGACAGTTCCGGCATACTCAAGACTAGGCCAATTGTGGAAGCTCAGGCAAAAATTCTTCAATTAAATAAGAAATGCATATATGGCTATCTTCAAAATAAGTGCTTTCTGTGATAAAATCTTCCTTAATTACATTCAATGAAGTACCTTAAGTCAGTATTCAATTTACATAGTATAGAAATTTTAAAAAGCCTGTTTGTCAAAAGTCCATACATTTTTGTGTGTGAGAGATAAAGATAGATATATACATGTATGCAAACATATATACACACACATTATCTGTCATAATAATAAATCTGTAACTCACAATTGTCTACTTATGGGA
This sequence comes from Lepilemur septentrionalis, assembly GCA_963573855.1. Classification (NCBI taxonomy): domain Eukaryota; kingdom Metazoa; phylum Chordata; class Mammalia; order Primates; family Lepilemuridae; genus Lepilemur; species Lepilemur septentrionalis. The sequence goes on from CAUYMX010040519.1 coordinate 33,159, forward strand.
CCATGATATTTTCTTAGATGATTTTTATAAATTTTAAACGATAATTTTGAGTTTGTTCAAGATAAAGTTATTTCTCTTAAAATACCTAACATAGAATTGATTTTTAAAGCCACAAGGCCTAAACTTCTGATTGCTGCAGTATGATTATTTTTTAGAAAGCATAATATAATTTGAAGGATTAGTGCTCTATTTAAAGCTAGTATTGCAAATGGTGGTAAAAATATTGATTTTATGTCAATGATACATTTTGAGAATCAAATAAAAATAAAATATAATTTTGTTAAAACAAAGCAGTGCTATTTTAATATATGTAATAGTTGCTTATCAAGAAGAATCTAACTTGTGTGATTCCAAGATGATCCATAATTGTACAATGTGCAGGATTTTACACAATATTGAGTAAAATAAAATTGAGCTTTAAAGGAGATATTTTAAAACATCTTATATATCATTTTGGCTCGTTCCTTCTCACTTGCATCAATGTCATATTGAATTAGACAGTTATGCTGTCAGCACAACAATATGCATTAAAATTCTATTTTGTGTGTTGGTCAGGGAGACACACTTTTAGTCAGCTTTGGAATCTAGGAAGAAAGCCAACCACAAATTGTTTGGCTCTTTACATGATGCAAAATTAGAATTTGTGTTCTTTATTCATCCATCACCTATTTGGCACCTTTGTCAGAAAAATTTTAAATTATCTTTGAAGAAGATTGATGGGGCACGATTATTCAAACATTCACATAATTATTTAAATGTACATATTTAAATAGCCTCTGCATATGCCTATAAACTGCAATGCATTCAAATATGCTTATTTGTAACATAACTATTTCATTAATGTAATGGTTTTGCTCATATATGTATTTTCTCTATTTATACATTCTGATACTCTAGTAGAGTATAATTTAACAGAATAGAATATTTAATATTTATTAATCCATTTAGTATATTTAAGAAAAACAGGGGAACATGATTCTGGCTTTGTCTAGATGACATAGAGTGGAAAATCCTCTCAGTGCTTTCTATGGTTTGAATGTCCCCACCAAAAATCTTGTTGGAATTTAATTGTCAATGTAGCAGTATTGGGAGTTGGAAATTTTAAGAGGTGATTAGGTCATGAGCCCTCCCTCATAAATGTATTAATGCTGTTACTGTAAAGTAACAAACAGTATTGCAGAAATGGGCTCTTGATAAAAGGATAAATTTGGCTTCATTTGCTCTCTGCCTTGTGTACTTGCTTTTGACTTCTGCCATAGGATGACCCTTACCAGGTGCTGAAGTCATGCTCTTGAACTTCCCAGCTCTAGAACCATGAGCCAAATAAACTTCTGTTCTTTATAAATGACACAGTCTGTGGTATTCTGTTACAGGAGCAGAAAATGGACTAAAGCTCTTTCTGTATCTCCTAGGATATCTTTACTGTTTTTCTACGTGTTGACTGTTTCTGTGATTTTCTATCTGACAGCAGCATCTGTGTCTGTCTGGAAGGCTGCCTGTAGTTGCCAAATCCTCTTTCTCATGCAGAAAAACTTGAGAATTCATTTTCCTCCATGTACAGATTTCAAATTGTCACTGATAGGTACAGGAGTATAAAATGCTAGTAATCTTATCTCTAATGAGACTACTCAGAAGTTTCACTTATACTGTCTTTAAAATTTTCCTGTGTGGTTGAAACTTCCATGAATCTCTGCTTGACATTTCACCCTTATGGGTTTTACTTTGCTACTGTACTGCCAGTTTATCATTCTAATAAATTGCTTTCACCCGATCCTCATCTTACTGTCCATTTCTAGAGAACCTAGACTTACAGATAATCCAATTAGATGTTTAGGGATTAATTTCATACATTTATTTCATACATTTCTGGATAGTTCAAACAACTGACCATTTCTTTCAAAAGCACTCTGATTCAACTTTCCTTCTGTTCAAATCTCTATGCAATTTACCCTCAATAAGTATTATTTAATGATTTCTAGCACTTGAATGATAAGTTGTTCAGCTGGAAATTTCCAAGTAAATGTTCTCGCTTCAAACTGGGTTACTTAGTACAGTATTCTGATATTCTGGACAAGATCACATGGAAAATAAACACAAAATAACAGTTAGGAAACTATTATCTGAATTAAGTCTCTTGAAGATGGAAAATAAGAGATTCACAGATCCCAAAATTCTTTTTAAATGGTCACAAACCATCTGGTTAATAACCATTTAGAATTTGACTAGGAATAGAAAATATTCATAAAATTTTTATAGATATATCTCTATATGTTTGTAGATATAGATATAAATATCTGCTATGGTCTGAAAGTTTGCCCCCTGCCCCATCCAAATTCACACATTAAAATCCTAATTCCCAAGGTGATAGTACTAGGAGGTAGAGCCTTTTACAAGGTAATTAAGACATGAGGATGGAGCCCTTGTGAATGGAATTAGTGTCTTTATAAAATAGGCCCAACAGTTAATTTGCCTCTTCCATCATATGAGGACGCAGTGTAAAGGCAACATCCGTGAACCACAAATTGGGCCCTTATCAGCCACTGAATCTGGCAGGGCCTTGATCTGGGACTTTAAAGCCTCCGAAACTGTGAGAAATAAATTTCTACTGTATATAAGCCACTTAGTTTATGGTATTTTGTCAAAACAATCCAATGGACTAAGATAATATCTACATATTTATCTTACTATATTTATATAATCTATTTATACACCTGTAAATTTTTTAGAAGCTTAATAAAAGTATACAAAACCAGAAAATCAGATTGTCCTTTCTCAGTCTCCTGGTACCTTTCATTTGTCATGCTTTCTCAATGACATTAGAAGTCTGTTGATTATACTACCAAATTAATTAAATTGTTTAATTCATCAGGACACAAAATATGCAATAATTTATGCTAGTTTACTGTATATTTTACACATTTAGTTCTATAGTCCCCTTTAACTCATTTGTTAGAGAAGATGGAGTACGTGAATTATGTGAAAATTTGTATTTTGTTTGTATCATATCATAATACTGCTTTTCCTAACCATTGAGTTATTCCTTTTATTATTCAAATTACATCAGAATGTGTTACTGAGAAGTATATATTTTTGGATTCTGTTGCACATTTTGGTAGTAACCTATAAGTCTAGTCTGCTCCCACAGTCACGTATATTATATTGGAATTCTTAAAAATAAAAACAATAAAATTGTTTAGTTGCCTCCAGTATTCCCCATTGAATTTATTACTGAAAATACAGTGTAAATTATTTTTTGTGTTTTCTTATTTTACTTTCTATAAATACCTATGTGTATTTTGTAGGAATAGTGTTGATTTTGGTTCTCTGTATATTTTGATATCCATTTTTAAAATATATAAGATAAATGTCAAATGTATAGTATATGAGATTTTTCTATTCACTCTAGTGAATCTCAAAATGATATATTTTTGTCAAAATTCTCATCTATTTCACATATTTCTCTTTGGTAAAAAATAAACCTGAACTCTGACTTCTTCTCATCAAATTCTATTTCTTCAAAAAGAAGAAATTATTAGAAAGTCACAAATTTATATGTTACTCTGCTTTTAACTATTTTACTTATCATATTTAAATGTGTCAAAGATAGGAAAATAAACAATTTATTATTTGTGTTTTCATGCAATTTGGTAAAGCTGACAAATGGTATAGTTTAAAATGAATAAAAATTTAATCATGAATCATAATAGTCAATATAGTGGATTCATTCAACAAATAGTAGAAAACATTTCTCTACATGTTAGGGGTACAGAAATAAACAAGACAAATGTGTGTGTGCTCTCATGAATCTATCCTTATATAGAGGAAAAAAGTGAATATATATAAGCAAATCTATAAATAAGAATTCTAGATAGGAAAAAATAAGGAATTTTTGTGATGCGGAGTTATGTCTCTTTCATATCAATTAAAGTACAAACATCCAGTGGCTCCGCATCTAGAATGCCCAAATATAATGGTATCACTTCCTACAGTTTTCATTTCTGAGAGACCCTTATGAAAGCTATGTAAAAATAGTAAAATTCCCTGTAATCAAAATATCATCTTTTCTTTTTTGGCTGAAGCTGAAACTAATAGGCTTGATCAGCTAATACATAAAGTTAAGTAAGAGTCCAAGTATGATATACATAAAAATTTTCAATTTTTATAATTATGATATAACAATAATTATTTGACAACTTACTTTGAGTCCTTACTATTTGTTGACTCCCTGCTATTCACTGAACACTTTTAAAGCACTTTATAAGTAAAGATACATTTAATTTTTATAAGTTTTTATAAGATAAGTATTATCTTTAGCATGTAAGTAATTTCTTAGTATACACACAGAAAAAGTGTAGAGAAATATCACAGGATGAGTATCATCTGTCACCAATAAATATTAATGTACGACATTAAATCATGTTTCAGAAGCTTTAGCTTCATAACCTATGCTAACAAGATTTTGAAATGTAAACTAGTTGACTACTCATAATATTTAACTACTCTTTTAAGATATTTCATCTCTAGTATGCTTATCATTTCTTCAGTGAAGAGAGTTTGGCAAAGGAAAATAACAGCAGCGTAGAATTCTGAGGTAATATGTTTGTCAAATGAGTCACCAGAAGATGAAGCCTATTTCCAACTAAATACAATTCCATAAAATTTTCTCACTTCTTTTAACAGTTTCAGACACCAAAGAAATAATTCCAAATACATCTGGCTATATTATTAATTTGCGACAAAGGTAAAGGATGATTCTAACTTTTTACCAACTGTTTAGTGTAGAAGAAGAAGTGATGTGTTGGTGATCACTCTGTTGGTGGTTCTTTTGTATATGAACATATTTCTGACTTATATAGGGATTTACTCTCTTTTACCTGCAATATTACCATTAAAAAATATAACAAAAACCTTAACATTAAAAACATTATGTAAACAAAAGGCATTGCATTCATTTTTAAAAGCGGAATATGAATCATCGTGATCATCATTTTTTTCATAATCACCAATTACTGATCATAAAAATTGTGGTAGGATCTATTTTCAATATGTTACATATATATTTCAATTACCATAACCATATTATTAGGAAGGTGTTAGCATTTTCCCTATTTTACAATTGTAAAACTTGCCAGTGTTATGCAGTAAGGGAAATCTGTTCTTAACTGTTAAACGTTATGCCTAAAAATGTGATATTTTGGAAAGGAAATTTCTTAGGACTCCAATTCTTAATAAAACAAATCATTATTTTATGAGTTATCTATATCTATAGATAGACCTATAATAAATAATAGATATATGGAGAGATATAGGTTTATATGTCAACATATATAGGGAGAAAGATGCCATGAGATTAATATTTTGGTGGTTTACTATTTCAAAATATGGTACATATTAAAATTTTACCCTATTGCTTTTAATATCTCAACTAAAAATTTTTTCACATGAGATGAATTATTCCTAAGTACATTATAGCTAATGGTTATGAGAAAATTGTATTGTGGGATATTAATAAAATGATAAGTGTTCTGTAACCCATCAGCTTCATGATTTTAGTGATTTCAAACGTCACCAATTTTCTATGATCACCCAATATAGAGTTATTTTACTTGACCAAAGTTAATTTACAATTCATTATTTTACTGCCATTATGACTAACATTCACCTCTGCAAGAAAAGACTAACATTATTTCAACTGGATCTCCTGTTTGGCTGCTGTAGAGCATGAGACACCAAAAGATAGGGTCCAGAAGATACTCAAATATTCACTGTTCTCATTTTGGTAGAAGAACAACAAAACTGAAAAAAAAACCTCTTAAAATTTCCAGAGCCTAGGATTAAGTGAAATGGAGCAATGGGTTCTTGCTAAGCCATTTTAGGAGAACATGACAATGGTTTCCTTTTCTGCAAAGTGAAGCAGCCATGTTACTTTTTTCCTGAAGGCTTTTTGAATATTGATGTTCAGCTATAGTTTACACTTTGAAATTTGATGACTACAAATTTTCAACTAAACTCTCAGTACTGGTGAACTTCTATGTGTACAATGCACAGGAAAAGGAAATAACTCTTTGAGGCATTGATACGATAGTCATTTATGAGGTCTATTTCAGTATATTTTCATTTTCTTCTGTTATATCTCTTTAATGTATCATTTCTAATAGAGGTATGAGAAACATTGAATATGAATATTAAATCAACTCCTTTATCCCTGTCTTAATTTTTTCAGAAAAATATAATAAAATAAATCTTAGATGCAAAGGAGAAGTAATCCACTAAGCTTATGAAATAAAGAAATCCCTGAATTTATATAAGATATTCAACATTTTACTTAACCTCAAATTAAGCTATTGTAGGATATGGTATAAACCTTTATAAGGCTTTTTTTAAAATTTTAATTCATGTTTAATTAGCATGAGATAAGAAAGTCAGTTTGAAAATAATGAAAGCTTATACAAAATATAATTTTATATACCTATTACCTTTTCAAAATTTTAATCCTTAAAATAGCAAAACAAATTTTTTTCCCATACCATGAAAAGTGTCATCAAACTTTCCTTAAAACTACTCTCATCTTTATTTATTCTTAGAAGTCAAATTTCCCAGATGTAGGGCTTCTGGCAGTGATGTCATGAACCAGAAACCATACTTGGCAGCCTGACTGCATTGACAAGCATTTTTTAAGACATCTCATTTGCAGTTAAAAACAATCCTGATGCTCATTGAGCCATTGACAGCCTCCTTGATTCATGTTTAAACTGCTTATCAAAAGCCAGAGTTATTATTGTGAATGGCATTGAACTCCGAGCAAGTCAAGCAAAAGCAATCAGTCTGCTGTTTTGAAAGGCATTTTGCTAAGATTCTTTGTGTGGAAGGTGATTCTTCTTGAAACATAAACAAAAAAAATGTTAAGTAAAAATATGGGTGTTAAGAGAACTTTCACAGGTCACATTTGTGAGCATATCATAAAAGACTAAATCAAGGTGTGGATTTAGCAGCAGCAAGAAGAAAATAGTTACTTTATTAAAAGCAAGTGGTGTAAGGAGCCTTCTGACAAGTGATTTCCTTAACTTTATTCTATCCCAAACCTACTAAGCAAATAACATCAACACGTTGCTAAATAACATATCAATGTTGGGCAAAAAAATATCAGAACACTTTTAATAAAATGCGACCAACAGTCTCATTTAGAAGATAAACATAATAATTCACTGTTATGGGCCAAATTGTGTCCCCTCAAAATTCATATGTTAAAGTGCTAACCCTCATCACCTCAGAATGTGGCAGTATTTGTATAATGTGTGTGTGTGTGCACATGCACACACATGGTAGGCCAATTAGTGCTATATTTATACATAAAAAATTAACAATAATATATTCAATTCAACCACCTTTTTTCTTATACCAATATAACATAGCAACTCAAAACCCACTCAAAAAGGCCTCTCTCCCAAATCATTTCTGGCAGTCCTTTGGGGAATATCATGTATAATCTCAAATAGCATTTTCATTTTTTTTTATCTTCCTTCCATTTCAATCCCCTTTGTGATGTCAGCTACTGACAAGGAAATTTGAAAAGTAGTTTTACCCCTTTCACTGCTGTCTGTATCCTTTGAAAGGGAGACAGTTTCTGAGGCTGAATGAGCCCAAATGTCATAGCCTATTTCATCCGTTCTTTGAGAAATGTTTGGAAACATCTCTCTGCCTCACACGTTTCCCAATCTCCCTGTGGATTATCCTCATGGCACAGATAGGTAGATGGATGGATGGATGGATAGATAGATGGATAGATAGATAGATATACAGATAGATTTATCCCCTGGTTAAACATCTTTTTAGGTTTTGTTGTTTTTTAGTTCCTTCAACTTTATTGAGGTATAATTGAAAAGTAAAAATTGTATATATTTAAGGTGTCTAATGTGATAGGTTTTTTTCTAAATAAATTTATTGAATAAATGTAATGTACAATACTTCTAACAATCATCTCAGAAGCACTTTCATAATTATTCATTTCTATTCTCTCTTTAAACCATGACATTTTTAAGAATTCAATTTATGAATTTTAAGAATTTAAGATTGATATACATTGTGAAATTATTACCATAATCAAGTTAACACACCCATCACCTTACATCATATTTTTAGTGATTTGTGCACTTAATATCTACTCTCACAGCAATTTGCAATAATACAATACAGTATTACCAACTATAGTCACAATGCTGTACATTAGACCCCAGAGCTTATTCGTCTTATAACTTTATGTATGGTGTAAGATAACAGTCCAATTTCAGTCTTTTGCAAATGAGTATCCAGTTTCCCCAAATAATTTAATTAAGAAACTATGCTTTGAACATTGTACATCCTTAGAACCATTGTTAAAAATTAGTTGATTATATATATGGGATTTTTTTCTGGGAATCCCAGAAAATCCCAATTAGTTGATTATATATATGGGATTATTTTCTGTTCTCTCTCATTGGTCTAAGTGTCTGTTTTTATGCCAGCACTGTACTGTTTTGATTACTATCGCATTGTAGTATAGTTTGAAATAAACAGTGTGATGTCTCCACTTTTGTTTTCTCAAGATTGCTTTGGCTATTTGGGGTATTTTGTGATTCCATAGAAAAATTTTATGATATTTTTCTATTTCTATGAAAAATGTCATTAGAATTTTTATAGGAATTGCATTAACTCTGTAGTTTTTTTTTTTTTTTTTTTAGGAAATACAGACATTTTAACAATATTAATTCCTCTAAGCAATAAACACATGATATTTTCCCACTTACTTATGTGATTTTCAATTTTTTCCATCAATATCTCTAAGATTTCAGTGTACAGGTTAAGTTTGTTCCTAGGTATTTTACTGTGTTTGTTGCTATTGTAAAGGGGATTTTTTTTAAATTTCTTTTTCAGATAGTTTATTGTTAGTATATAGAAATGTAACTGATTTGGTGTCTTGATTTTCTGTCCTGCAACTTTACTGAAATAGTTTATTATTACTAACAATTTTAACAATGGAGGTTTTAGGGTTTTCTTCACATATAATCCTGTCATCTACAAACCGAGATAATTTTACTTCTTCCTTTGCAACTTGGATGACTCATATCTTTTTCAGGCCTAACTGCTCTGGTTCAGACTTCTTGTACTATGTTGAATAAATATTGTGAGTGGGTACCCTTGTCTTATTCCTGATCTTAGAGGAAAAGCTTTCAGTTTTTCACCATTGAGTATCATGTTAGCTGCAGGCTTCTCACATATGACCTTTTCTATACTGAGTTATATTTTTTTCTATACCTAATGTGTTGAGAGCTTTTATCATTAAAAGTTAACGAATTTTGTCAGATATTTTTCTACATATAGTGAGATGATCATATGATTTCTGTCCTTCATTCTATTAATGTGGTTTATCACATTTATAGATTTGTGCGTGTTGAAACATTCCTAAATCCCTGGGATTAATTCGCCTTGATAATGGTATATAATCATTTTAATGTGCTGTTGAACTTAATTTTCTGGTATTTTTTGAGGATGGTTTTCTAGTGTTTTTGAGTGTTTTTGTATATATGCTCATCAGGAATATTGTCCTATAATTTTCTTTTCTTATAGTGGCCTTATCTGGCTGTGATATCAAAGTAATGCTGGTTTCATAAAATGACTTTGGAAGTGCTCTCCCCTCTTAAATATTTTGAAGCATCATGGGATTGGAATTAGATTTTCTTTAAATGTGTGGTAGAATCCACCCACAAAGCCATCTGGAGCTGAGCTTTTCTTTATAATGAGGATTTGATTACTGCTTTAATCTCCTTATTCATCATTGGTCTATTCAGATTTTCTATTTCTTCATTATTCAGTCTTGGTAGTTGTGTATATTTTTCAGAATTTATTCATTACTTATGTTGTCCTATTTGTTGGCACATAATTGTTCATAATAGTATTTTATAATCCTTTGTATTTCTGTGGAATTATTGTGTAATATAGTAGGAGGACATAGCGATTGGAAATATATATGCATCCAACATTGGTGTACCTAAAGGGAGAAATTGCCTGCGATACGATAATAGAGGGTGTCAACACCCCACTTTCGGCAATAAACAGATCATCCAGACAGAAAACAAAGAAACTGCACTCTAGACCAAATGGGTCTAACAGGCATTTACAGAACATTCTATCAAAAAGCTGTAGAATACATATTCTTCTCTTTCATTCATAATTGAGTTCTCTCTCTCTCTCTCTTTTGTTAGTGTAGCTAAAAGTTTCTCAATTTTGATTATATTTTTAAAAAACTAGCTCTTTGTTAAGTTGATCTTTTTAATTGTCTTTTTGGTCTCTATGTCATTTATTGCCTCTCTAATCTTTACTATTTTTTTTTCCTTCTACTACCTTTGGGCTGAAGAAGTATATACTTCTTTTTCTAGTTCCTTGAGGTATGAAGAGAAGTTGCTTATCTAAAATCTTTCTTTTATCCTAATGTAGGTATTTGTAGCTATAAAAATGTCCCATAGAACTGCATTAGCACAATCCTATAAGTTTTGGTGTCCCATGTTTCCATTTTGCTTATCCGAAGATACTATTTTTTGTTTGTTTGTTTTTGAGACAGAGTCTCACTCTGTTTCCCTGGCTAGAGTGCCTTGACATCAGTCTAGCTCACACCAACCTCAAACTCCTGGGCTCAAGCGATCCTCCTGCCTCAGCCTCTCGAGTAGCTGGGACTACAGGCACGCACCACCATGCCTGGCTAATTTTTTTCTATATGTTTTAGTTGGCCAATTAATTTCTTTCTATTTTTTTAGTAGGGATGGGATCTCGCTCTTGCTCAGGCTGGTTTC
>CAUYMX010040521.1:0-32697 GCA_963573855.1 Lepilemur septentrionalis
TTTTAGTTGTCCAATTAATTTCTTTCTATTTTTAGTAGAGACGGGGTCTCGCTCTTGCTCAGGCTGGTTTCAAACTCCTGACCTTGAGCAATCCGCCCGCCTTGGCCTCCCAGAGTGCTAGGATTACAGGCGTGAGCCACCGCGCCCGGGCTGGAACCATCTTCTTTACATTTCTTTCTACTTAATAGTTAGAGCTTGCCTTTCAAGTAAAATCTATTCGAAAGAACTACATAATTGCATAGAATTAGGTATAACAAGACTGTTTCCTCAACATAGCCACTTACGAACTGCAAATGACATACACAGATTAAGAACTGGTTCTCCAGATTTAGGCCATCTTTGAAGAACCTAATTCCTGGATAAGGAAGCTCCATATAAACCTGGTCCTATTCTTCTGAATATATCTGGCCTATAATTTATTCTCTTAAATTTTTTTTTTTTTTTTTTGAGACAAAGTCTCACTCTGTTGCCCCAGCTAGAGTGCCGTGGCGTCAGCCTAGGTCACAGCAACCTCAAACTCCCGGACTCAAGCAATCCTTCTGCCTCAGGATCCCGAGTAGCTAGGACTACAGGCATGTGCCACCGTGCCCAGCTAATTTTTCTATATATTTTTTTAGTTGGCCAATTAATTCCTTTCTATTTTTAGTAAAGACAGAGTCTCCCTCTTGCTCAGGCTGGTTTTGAAATCCTGACCTTGAGCGATCCTCCCGCCTTGGCCTCCCAGAGTGCTAGGATTACAGGTGTGAGCCATAGCACCCGGCCTTAAAATTTTTTTAATACTGTTCATTTAAAAAATTTTGAAGACCTACTAGGTTACTATTTGATTTATATGTTTTTACAGGAAGGCAATAAGGCCTTCAGGCCTAATTTACTTAAAGCTGGCACTTCAGAAATACCATTATAAAGTAAGTAATTTACTTATTTAGTACTTTATTTATCTAGTGATACATAGTCTCACTATGTTGCCTAGCCTAGTCTTGAACTCCTAGACACAAGGGATCCTGCTCAGCCTTCTGAGGCACTAGGACTACTGCATCCAGCAGAAATACCATTATAAAGTAATTTAAAACAAAAGAAGAAAAAAATTAAAGAAAAAGAACAGAACAGAAGTACTTGAATAAGTTCATCCATTTTTGAGACGAGATCAGGGTACATCCTTATGAAGTAGAGAAAATATCAATATTTAAGCCAGGTAGAATGAAAGCAGGATTTTGATTGTGGCCTCCCTAGGATTGGGTTATTCGAGAACTAGAAATAAAGGTTACTTTGTAGCACACAAGCTCTCTATCATTAAAAATTCAAATCACTAGGAGGGACGGGGGGGAAGAAAAATAATTAAAACATGATCAAACCCAGAAGAGTTAGGCTGCTCTGGAAAACCACAGCACACCCATAATATGAATAGCGTTCATTTAATCAAGTACATACTAGTTCAGGATGGTTTGGAAGGCCACATTTTTTGCATGGTTCATCATCATCTGCTAAGATGGCTTCTTCACTTTCCTTTTCCCCTTCCTCTTCTGAAGCTGCGGATGATTTTTCACTGTCAGACCCTTCACTTTCATCATTGCTGGAGTATTTCCACCTGCCACGTGTTCGAGAACCAGTCCATCGAACTTTGCCTTTGGCTTTTACCTTGCATAAAATAAAAAATTGAGATATTATGATATAATAACAATGTCTTTTTAAAAAATCTGATTATACGTCCATTGTAGAATATTGTCAATATACAAAGAAAAATGAAAATTATTGTACCCTCATCACCAGATGTACATACTATTAAATTTTGGTATATATTTCTATTATTTTTTCTATATTTTTGCCTTTCTAAAAAATGGAATCATAATGAACATTCTATCTCATATTTTTCCTTGTCAAAAAATATTCTTCTATTATCACTATAAATGCCATCACATAGCTGTATTTATCTAATCCCCTACTAGACATTTAGGTAGTTGTTTCCCATTTTTTCACTTTCATCAACAATGTACTGTTATCCTTATAAGTATAAATTTTTACGCACATCTCTGTAGTTAGGATAAATTCCTCGAAGAGGATTCTGGGTCAGAGGCCATGTATATTTTAAATACTCTATAACAGAATGACTATATTCTCACCTATTGTTATATAACATTTTAAACCTTGTATTAGAGATGAATTTAAAAATTTTAACTAGGTTAGAATTGCTTGTAAAAATCCTAACCAAAAAAATATTATTCAGAGAATAAGTTTACAATGCAATTAACAGTTTTTTATTGCCTAGTTTTGTACTTTTTTAACTCACATTTTAGTTCATTTCTACACTATAGATCTCCAGCAAAGAACAAAGTATTTCCAATAAAAGAGGAAGCTTTTTTTAAAAGAATTAAAAATTCAGTATTTCAGGGAACACAAGATCACTTACAATGAAGAATAATGTAATCACTGAAAATAAATTAAAAACATAAGTGGCACTTTTAATTATAACAAACTCCCATAGTCTAGCCAAAAGACTTATAAAAGATTTGCTTAAAATAAGAAGGCCATAGAAAAGAGGATTCTGGCTTTTAAGACTAATGATTAAAACGGGGGAAACAGGCGCTCTCATACACCAGTAAGTAATGATAGTATATTAATGGGGCCTTTTTGGAGGTCAATGTGGCAATAGCTATTAAAACTTAAAATACACATGCCCCTTGACCCAGCAATTCCAATTCTAGGAGTCTATTCTAAAGAAATACTCACTCATGTCCGAAAGGATCTTCAATGCAGCATTGCCTGTAATAGTGAAAAATTGGAAACAACCTAAATGTCAATCAATAAGGGAGTGGTTAAATAAACTGAGGTACATCCACACTATGGAATACGGTGTGGCTGTTAATAAACAAAAGGTAAACTATATCTACTGACACAGAAAGAGTTCAGAGACACGTTGTTAAGTGAAAAACTCAAAGAAAAAAGGAACATATTTGATTCAATGATCTAATTTATTTTTTAAATCAGTAGGTAAATGTTTATAAATATACACATGAATGCATGGAAAAAAGATTGGAACAATGTACCCCAAACTGTTAATAGCAGTTATGAAGAATTTTCATTTTATAATCTACAGGTTGGGTATTACTTGAGTAGTTTACAAAGAGAATATATTCCTATACTGCTTGTAATAAAAAAAAAAGATAAGATTGTGAAATTTAATATATGGAAATAACTCCTGAGAAAAGGTGTCCCAGATTTAGAGACAAAGATACATTTTTTTTTCCAGTTGTATTGGATGACTAAGTTTTAGCCAAAAGCAAAAAGCTATAAATACTTAGAGACAAAAATTTTTAATTGAAAATTAAAACTCAGAGTAGAAGTTTTACCTTGCTTACTTTAGAATTTGTATCCTTCTCCGATTTTTTCAAAATTTCTTTTTTGTCAGTTTTTTGCAAAGATGTTGACTCTTCTTCCACTTCATCTTCTCCTTCCCCCTTTTTTTTATCAGCTTTCTGATCTCTGAACTCGGCCACTTTTGCTGTGGGTCTAGATATTCTTGGAGACCTCCTTAAAGTACGACCCACATTTGTTTTCTCTTCTTCCTTTTCTGTCTTCTCTTGTTTGCTTTCTGGTTCTAGAATTTTGGGGGGAGATTCTGGCTTCTTTTTCCGACTTGATATCCTAATTGTTAATTTGATGCCCTCTTTCTGCCTTTCAGAAGTTATCTCTGTATTTTCTGAGGCAGTGGTTTCTTCTTCAGGAATCAACTTATATTTAAATTTGCTTTTTTGCATAGAACCCTTTGTCTCAGAAGGATCCTCTATACCAGAGGTCTTGGCATTGTCCAGATTATCCATTTCTATCTTCATGGGCTCACAATCCTCTTGTAGAATTTCTGGGTTGACTTTTTTCACAGGCTGACCTTCAACAGAACCTACCAGTTCTACCACTTCTTTTTCTGAGGCTACTTTGTCACAGTGGCCAGTCATATTAGACGGTGGAGAAGTTTCAGCTACCTCAGGAGAGCCAGGTTTTTCTGATTCTAGAGTACTCTTTGGAACTTCTTCTGGTATTGGACTTAATCTTTGTGTGTCCTTATCAAGAAATGTCTTTTTGGACTTCTCTAACTTTTCAAGACATTCTAGGATTGGTGGGTGCTTATCCTTCTTACTTTTGGGAGACTTCTCTTCAACTTTCATGGTATAGGACTCAGTGGTAGACAAAGCAGTTTTTAAAGAGAGATCCTTTGCCATTTCAGAAGACTCAAGAGAGGTTTCCATTTCTGGAGGACCAGGTTCCTCTCCCTGCCCTTTTTGACTCTGAGTCTCTAAGATTGATATTGAATTATCTACATCTTTCCCTAAAGGGACAGTTTCTTTCTCAAGCTCACCTATTTTCACACTCATTATAACAGAATTTAAGGACTCTTCTCCATTTCCCTCCATGATGACATTTCTGTCTTTAGAGGGGATATAGCTATTTTCCTTTGTATCATAAAACTTTGTCTCTATTTGTTCTGTCTTAAAATTTGGAGTTACTTTTTCATCACTAACTTCTCCATTTACCAGTTGTTTTCCTTCATGACCCAAAGCAGTGATTGTAGAGATCCTTATACAAGTCTCTTCCTCCTGTTTTATTTCATCTTTCAAAAACTCTTTTGTTGGAGTAACTGATTTACACAAAGGTCCTTTGACTGGACTGTCAAAATCATCACTCAGTTTAATTTCTCGTTTTTTTAGTGGTATCTTGGCCTGCTGGTCATTTTTAAGTTTCTCAGTTTCTTCAGTAGATTTCTCAGTAATTTCTTGGGAAGATTTAACATTGCCACCAAATTCTAGCCTCTCAGGCTCCTGTGCCACTAGCTTCTCCATGCCACCCTTGATATCTTTAGGATCTGTTCTGCATTCCTTCACTTCAACTTTAATGGGTTTCACATTCTCTTTGAAGGAATCACTTTCTTCTTTGATAATCTTTTTTTCCTCACTTTCTGGCAAAAGTTTGTCTAGCTTCACTATGACTGGCAGTTTCACAAGTTCCTTTTCATCTTCTTTTTCTGTTTTCACAGTAGTCTCTTCTAGAACGTTGGCAGTAGAATGGTTTTCTGAATCTACTGGTTGCTCTTCACCTTTCATCTTTTCATTTTCCTTCTGTTCCTCTAAAAATCAGAAAAACTTTAATTACATGAATAGAAGCTTTCAAGGCTACAAAATATAAAATTTCATAATATATTTCCATTTGAAGTTTCTATCTAAAAAGAGGTGGCTTGTGTCATTGGCATTTGATAATAAATAAAATCTAACAATAAAGAAAATTATAAAACTTTGAAGCATTAACTTCTAGATTTTAAAAAACTGTTATTTAGCAAGACTCATGTTTCTCCTTTTCACGTTTAGCTTCAGTGTTCTCAATGGAATGCAAATATTTATACAGCTCAATTTATTCAAGTTCAAGAGATAGCTCAAAAACATGAAATTTAAAATACTACATAAAACATTTCCAAAAGACCACATTTGTTTTATAAATTGACAACTGTTCTGCTTTGCAAGTCACTGAGCACTTCATTTCACTGAGGTTACATGAGCATGGCAGTGGGAAAACAAAAAACAGAGAAAGGAAAAAAGCCCACAATCTTATCATCCAGAGGCAATCACTAGTAACATTTTAGGCTACTTCCTTCTGGTCTTATGTATTTTTCACCAAGCTAGGATCATGTTGCCTCAATTTTTTTCACTGAAACATTAGCACTTTCTTATGATGTTAAATGCCTTTGATAAAAATTAAATTTAATAATTATATAACATTCCTCAATGTGCTTACATTACAATGTACCTTGTCAAATGTCTTTACTGAATATTCTATAAGTTAATATTATATAAAGAAACTATTTAGATTTTTTTTTTTTTTTTTTTTTTGGTGAAACAGAGTCTCACTTTGTTGCCCCGACTATAGTGCCGTGGCGTCAGCCTAGCTCACAGCAACCTCAAACTCCTGGGCTGAAGCAATCCTCCTGCCTCAGCTCCCGAGTAGCTGGGACTACAGGCATGCGCCACCATGCCCAGCTAATTTTTTCTATGTGTATATATATTTAGTTGTCCAATTAATTTCTTTCTATTTATAGTAGAGACGGGGTCTTGCTCTTGCTCAGGCTGGTTTCGAACTCCTGACCTTGAGCAATCCTCCCACCTCGGCCTCCCAGAGTGCTAGGATTACAGGCGTGAGCCACCACGCCCGGCCAGAAACTACTTAGATTTATGTGTCCATTCCTCTTTTTATAATATTGGCTATATATGTGCAACTTTTATGGAGCACCTAATATTAGTGCAGATTTAAACATAACAAAAGCCATATTTAGGAAATAGCATAATCTCTAAATGGGATTTCAGAGATTGGATTTGTACTTAGATTCTCTTTTCAGAATTCATTAACTACTAATTTTACCTACACTTTTCATCTCTTCAACCTTATCCTTCCTACTGAAAAACCTTAATTCTGAGCAGTTTTACCAGAATATGAATTTCTTTATCTAAAATGTTGAACACATCTTGTCAAATCTATAAACCAGAGATTTGACATATTTCACATGAATATAAATGGGATGGACTGAAGTGAGGAGATGAAGTGGGGCATGTTTTTTAAAATGAAAATTTAGTATTTAGAACCATTCAGAGCCTGAGATTTAAGTAACTCTGATCAGTATTCTTCTTCTTCTTTACATTGTTAGTGCTATAAGGTATGCTGCTAAATATTTAAAGAGATAACAGTGATTACTGAATTTGCATGTAGTCCTTTTCCCATTGATAAACAGGTTTAATAAATTCTCATTTATTTTGAGATTGGTTAGAATATTAGGCAATCTAATTAAATGAACAAACTTATTAACAGTTAAGATACAGATTACTATC
Source organism: Lepilemur septentrionalis (assembly GCA_963573855.1). Classification (NCBI taxonomy): domain Eukaryota; kingdom Metazoa; phylum Chordata; class Mammalia; order Primates; family Lepilemuridae; genus Lepilemur; species Lepilemur septentrionalis. Next base: position 6,861 of record CAUYMX010040521.1, read on the forward strand.
TTTAAAAATAACTTCCACTTAATGCTAAGTATTTACTGAACACAAGTTAATATTAAAAATTAGCCAGGTGTAGTGGCACATGCCTGCAGTCCCAGCAACTTGCGAGACTGAATCAGGAAGATTGTTTGAGCCCAGGAGTTTGAGGTTGCAGTGAGCTATGATTGTGCTACTGCACTCCAGCCTGGGTGACAGAGTAAGACCCTGTCTCAAACAAACAAACAACAAAAAAAGTTGCATATACAAGTGTTTTACACTATTTTTTATTTGAACTATTTCATTAAAAATTAAGATGCTCAAAAGTCAGACAAACCTTAATGCCCTCACATGTTACCTCCATACTGGCCAACTCTGTGCAATCATGGGAAAATTACCTGAACCTTTCTAAGTCTCTTCAGACTCTAAACTCTCTAAATCCAAAATACAAACAGCTCCACCTCAAGGAGGGGCTGTGAGGATTTTTTGAAAGGCGAGGACGTGACGCACTTTTATAAAGGACTTGGGAGCTGTTATTAATTATTTGGCCCTTCTTACCATAAACTTTCAGTCACATCAGAAAATATGGGGTTTCCTAAAGCTGCCATCACTTTTTTGTTTTACTCTGTTAACTTTACCTAGAAAGCAATTTCTATTCTTCTTTACCTTTTACTCTAACTTTCCAACTTTCCCAATTTGTGAAACGATTAACCTATATATATCTTCTGGGTTGATAATGATTACATATAATACTACATATAAGGCCTTTAGAAGAGTGGCACATGGCAAAGCACTAAGTTTTTGGTGATATTATATTATTATTGGCAAGATCTCACATCCTTCAAGCCCAGTTAAAATGTTACTCCATTTTATAGTTTTATCTGATTCTTTACCTATAAAGAACTAACTGCTCCTTCTCTTGTATTTGCACACTGTTTTCTACAGACTTTTATAAGAGCATTTATTGCCCAGAATTACAATTATTTATTTACAAATCTATCTGTCCTACTAATCTAATGAACTACTTTTCTGGGGCAGAATCATGGATTATTCTCTGGCAGTAAGACATTCAAACGTCTGATGATTAAACTGAATAAACTGAAATGGCAACAAATTCTAGCCTAAATACTGACAAATAACATCAATATCTTTTATTATGTAGTTTTTAGTAACAGAAAGTATTACCATATAGACAGCAAAACAATATTTAACTTAAATTCTTTGAAATATATCTCACCAACTTACAAAGTGAGATTTGGGGAAGAACATGACACACTGAACAGATACTAAGGTAAACTACATTGAAAAAGGATCAATAAATCCTTAAAAGACCATTTAAAATATAAGACAAAACTAAAGATCCCAAAACAAAATTAGCTATGGATGCAACTAACAATTCAGAGAGGCTGAAATATTCAAACTCTGATAGTAATCAAAGAAATTAAAACTCAAAAAGCAATGATATTTTTAATCAAACCAATCAGTGAAGTTTTTATTTAGTGATAATGGTCAAAGCTTCTAAATACGGTGAAAAGAATTATGCTAATACACCTGTAGTGTTAGTATAAACTAGGTACAACTACTCAATAATTGTTCAATAAATGTTTATTGAGTGTTTGCTTTACACCTGGAAACTTTTTTTATTTTTTTTTACCTGATTTTAAAATTTATTGTAAAGCTACAGGAATCAATATAGCATGATATGGGTAAAAGAACAGGCACAGATCAATGGAAAAAAAGAGCTCAGAGAATGACCCACACAAATATAGTCACATGACTTTCAGTGGAGAAAGGATAGTCTTTTCTTGTTTGGTTTTTTTTTGACAATTTATGATTGTATATATTTACAAGGTATAACATAATGTAATGATTTATGAATTCAATGTGGAATAATTAAATCAAGCTAGTTAACATATCTATCACCTCAAATACTTATTCTTTTGTGGTAAAAGCATTTGAAATTTACTCTCTTAACAGTTGTGAGATGTACATCATTACTAACTATATTCACCATGTTATGAAAAAAAATAAACATTTACACCGGAAACTTCCTTAAGGAATTTTTAAAGACATGGGAAAATTCTTAGGGTAGAATGTTATGTGAAAAAGTAGGGTATAAAACTGTATTTTTTATGTAATTTCAATATGTACAGAAAGAAATAGCCCATGATCTCATTTATATGTGGAATCTATTGAACTCATAGAAGCAGAGAGTAGAATGGTGGTTACCAGGGGACGAGGATATAGGGAGACCAGAGAGTTGCTGGTGAAAGGATACAAAATTTCAGTTAGACAGAAGGAATAATTTCAAGAGATCTACAGTACAGCATGGTGACTAGAGTTAATAACAATGTACTGTATACCTGATAATTGCTGAGAGTAGATTTTAAGTGTTCTCACCACAAAAAAAAGTGAGTCAATACATATGTTAATCAGCTTGATTTAGATATTACACAATGTATATATATTTCAAAACTTCATATTGTACACCATCAATATATATAATATTTGTCAATTAAAAAAAGAAACAATTTGAAAAAATTTTAAAATCCCCTAATCTGGAATGAGAACAAGATATAAATACAGGATGAGGATGTCACACATTGGGCTTTCCTAAATGCAGTGAGGACCCTAGAACTGCCGCCTATAGAGCTGTTAAATAACAGATACTGGCTTCTATGGAACATGGAGGCTTTTAAGACAAAGTGATTCCTACACCCACTCAATGTGAATCCCACCTACTTGCTCCTGAATGTTACCTGGAAGAAAACAGCTTTTGGATGGCCATATCAACTGTAGCAAGGACTACCCATAAATACTAAAATGTTGCTCCTGCTAGCAAGCTATGATCAGTATCCGTAGACTGGTACCAAGCATGGTCTACAGCAGTCTTGTGAATCTGAATATTTAACTGAACCTAAGAAGACCCCTGATGGGCACTGGAGATCATGAAATCACACCATACAAGAAAATACTGTATTGTGTAACTCATTCACTAAGCGAAACATTGAATATGGGTCAAGTTTTGAGAGCTTATCTAGTTACACAAGTTTTCCATAACTATGCTGTGTTCTCCTTTTAACTTTTTTATATAAAAAAGTCCCTAGATAATGACACACTGAAGTAACTCAAGTTCTTTTATCTTTACAAATGTTATCTCTTTCCAAAATGTTGTCATCTTGAATTTAAGCTTTAATCGAATATTATGCTCAAAATGGCCAAAGGAGGATCACATGTATAGGTTACATTTTATAAGTTTGACCTGTCTGCATTTATATTTAAGACCTTTTCCCTAAATATACAAAAAATATTTCCTAAAGTTGAGCTCATTAAGGAACCATATCCATATTATCTCGTCATATTATAATTCTCATTAAATATCACAAATAAAGAAATCATTATGAATGTCATTAAAATCTGTGCTTTCATCAGGTACAATAGAAAAAATAAAAATGATTTAACATCTTGTCTCATTTGTTATAAGTTATCTATTCATTATGAGCAAGAGTATTTCTAGTTGTACTTAAACATATGCAAATGCCCATTCCAATTTGATACAAATACTTTTTTGCTGCACTCAAACTCAACATAAAAAAAGGTTTTGATATACATGTAATATTTTTCTCTTAAGAATATAGATGCTAAAAAAAAAAGGAAAAACTAGGTTGACTGGGGTTAGTAAAAAAATAAAAATAAAGAATATATAGCTGCACATCATAGCATTCGAAAACAAATCTCCTTGAAATTTCAGTCTTCCCGCTAACTCGTTCCAATTTCTTCATCAGGTATTTTTTCCAATAACTGTCATAGTTCTTACAATGGATAGTTTCATAATACTGTATGTTATGGACTGAACTGGGTCCCCTACAAATTTACAAATGGAAGCCCTAATCCCCAACGTGACTGTATTTGGACACAGGGTCTTTGGGGAGGTCATTATGGTTTAATGAAGTCATAAAGGCAGGGCCCTGAGATGATAGGAATGGTGTTCTCATAAGGTTAGAGAAAGAGACACCAGACTGCTTTCTGCACACACAGAGAAGCAGCCATGTGAGGACACTGCATGACGGCAGCTATTTGCAAGCCAGGAAGAAAGCCCTCATCAAAAATCAAATCTGCTACTTCTAGGTCCAGAATTATGAGAAAATAAATTTCTATTGTTTAAGCCATCCCGTTTGTGGTATTTTGTTATGACAGCCCAAACAGACTAATACATGACATAAGTTATATTATTTTGCATGCTTTGTATCAGATATCATGCTAATAGTGGCCAAATGAGGATCATCTGCCAGTTTTTTACCTATCATGATTATATTGATACTCTTCACTTCTACAATTAGCTCCTCTCTCCCATTTTTTTTTGACATATGAAGAATTCTTGTTTTATCTTTTTTTCAGCATGGACAAAGATATGAATATAATGTTTTATTTTAATGTTAAATGTACTATAAGTAAACAAAACATTAAGTACAAGGCTAATCACCGAAAATTAATCTCAATATTGGGGGACACAAGAAAGGACTATGGTAAACTATAGAGTGGAAATCCCACCCAAGCAGGAGCAACCATTACTCAGCTATGCCCCAACTCACTTTTTTTTTGAGACAGGGTTTTGCTCTGTCTCCAGGGCTGCAGTATAGTGCCACCATCACTGCTCACTGCAACTTCAAACTCCTGGGCCAGAGTGAATCCTCCTGCCTCAGCCTCCCAAGTAGCTGGACTTCAGACCTGTGCCACCACACCCAGCTAATTTTTCTCTTTTTTGTAGAGATGGAGTCTCGCTCTTGCTCAAGGTGGTCTCAAACTCCTCGCTTCAAGTGATCTTCCTGCCTCACCCTCCTAAAATGCTAGGATTGCAGGTGTGAGCCACCACACTCAGATTATAGCCCATTTTTGACATGTGGAAATGATGATCCATAGTTGCCAACTCTTTTAATTTTCAATTTTAGAAGTTCACAGCAATTTCAAATTTTTAAAAAATGACACATATGAAAACATATGTTCCCACAAAAATTAGTACATGAATGTTCACAGCAGCATTATTCATATAACCAAAAAGTGGAAACAACCAAAATGTCCATTAGACAATTGGTGACCAAATAAAACATGGTTTATCCACACAATGGAATACTATTCGGCTATAAAAATGAATGAAATCCTGATATATGGTGAATGCCACAGTATGAATGAACCTCAAACACATCACACTTAGTGAAAGAAGCCAGACACAAAAGGCCACATATGGTACGAGTCCATTTATAAGAAATATCCAGAAAATCTACAGAGACAGAAAGTAGATGAGGAGCAGCCTGGGGCTGGGAACCGGGGTTAGTGACAGTGGGCAGGAAGGACCTTCCTGGGATGTTGGGGATGTATTAAACTGGTTTTGGTGATGGCTGTACAACTTGGTAAATTTATTAAAAGTCATTGAATTATACACTATAAAAATGCTACTGTTTTGCTCATACAGAAATTTTTATTTTTTATTAAATATAATTTTTATCATTTTTTGAGAGAGAGTGTCACTCCATCACCCTGGGTAGAGTGCAGTGGTGTCAGCACAGCTCATTACAGCCTCCAACTCCTGGGCTCAAGTGATCCTCCTGCCTCAGCCTTCTGAGCACCTGGGACTACTGGCATTAGCCACTGCGTCCGGCTAAGTTTTTCTATTTTTGGTAGAGATGGAGTCTCACTCTTGCTCAGGCTGGTCTTGAACTCCTGACCTCAAGTAATCCTCCCGCCTTGGTCTCCCACAGTGCTAAGATTACAGGCGTGAGCCACTGCGCCCAGCCTCACACTGTGAATTAATCATCTCCATTTAATAACTTCTAAGTAGCTCAACATTGGTTCAGGTCTAAGAACTATTTCAGAGGCTCAAAATTTGCAGGGCAGGTAAAGCCCCAATTATAAAGTCTGCTACAGGGTTGTTTTCATCTTTATTAAACCACAGTTATTTAACAAAACAGCAGCAGGAAGTTAAACAGACCCTGAATGTCAATTAAGAAACCAACACACATCCCTAAGTGGAGCTACCGGCTCCTGCGTGCTCTCCTCAAAGGCCCACGCTTGTGCTCCCACAGTAAACGCAGGAACACAAATGACCCTGCGAGCTCTGGCACGCTGGCGGGGCTGAGCTCACCTTCCTTCCTGTGCTCATACAGAGTTTTGGCCTCTGAAAACCCCCTAGGAAGAAAGGCAGAAGCCAACTCTCCGCGTGGTACAGCATGGGGATTCCCAAAGTCATCCCTGATGACTTCCTGGACAAGGGTCTGGGGGGAGGAAATCTCACCTCCCTCTTGGAGGGGCCCCATGCCTAGCACAGGCCCGGAGACATTCTGCCTGAGAAGGCTGTTTAGCTTGGCTTTACACATTTTGATCAAATTTAGTTACTGTCAAAATTCTTTTTCATGTAAGACTAGAACTCCTCTACTCCCTCTTATGAGTTAGAAAAAAGCCCTCTTTACAATGTGCCCTTATGAAAAAGGGGGAAAATCATTATCTGCAAAATTTACTAAAACATTTTGGTGCCTGATTGAAGTATATCAGGATGTGCATATCTTACAACTCTGAGGTAGAGAGGTGGCTAGGATTAAGGGACACCATTCAGAAAAAAATTACCCAAGAAAGGGAGGGGTAAGGGGAGAGAGAGGAAGCAACGAGTCAGGTGAGGGGCAGGCTGAAGTTCTCAGAACTACTAGGGCATTTCTATAAGTTTGAAATTATCTCAAGACAGAAAGTTTAAAAAATTTAAAAATTATAATTGGAGATATTTTGTATTCATGAAATTGAGCATAAATTCTACCAGGAAGGTAGGATTGCAAAAAAAAAAAAAGCAGCCAATTAAATGTCTATTCAGAGTTTCTTTCATGAAATTCTGTTTCACTAGATAAGAATGAATAAAAAAATTAGCTGGGTGTGGTGGCGCCTGTAGTCCCAGCTATCAGGATAATGAAGCAGGAGGATGGGTGAGCCCAGGAGATGGAGGCTGCAGGGAACTATGATGATACCACTGCTCTTCAGCCCGGGTGACAGAGCAAGACCCTATCTCTAAAAAAACAACAACAAAAGAATGAGAAAGGCATGGAATATCCAGGGAAACCGAAGTTTCTCCTAAGAAACTTTTCCTACACCAAATTTCTCTCTCACTGTCTCTGCTTCCCCCTCAGAGGCCTGGAGCAATGAAGCTCCTGGGCCACCCAGCACGGCCTCTGCAGTGAGATGACCATGGTGGTGTCTTCTCTGCTGAACGGCTGCTTTAGGGGCTCACAGACAAACCAAGCCATGTCTGCCTGGCCACGAACCCGACTTTCCTTAAAGATACAGTGGGAGAACAGCACAGAGCACTGGCCAAAGGGACACTGGTCTGCATTCTCAGAGTCTCCCTCGGGCTACTGCACTGTGGCCTCTGCCAGGCTTATTACTCAGTGAGACGTGCTCTATGTTCCTGGGATTTTGCTGAGCAGATTACAGTTGAGATTCACTACTATGTTTATTTGTTCAATTATTTGAATCCTCCAAACTACCCCAATAACAAATAGTTTTCAAAATTATCATGGTGGAGCTCAGTTTTCATGTCATAATCCAGACTCTTCTCTGTTGGCATCCAGGCAGCAGGTTTGTCTTTTGTTTCTAACGTATGTAGGAACTGTTTTCTCTACCGTGGTTTAGGGATCCAGTGCCCATCTGCTGGTTTAATCAAAGCCAAGGCCTGCCCTCTGAATGCATTTGAGTTTTCCTTTGTTTCTCTGAAAACTAGAGGGGAGCTGAGTAAACCCTCGTAGTTTTAGCCACAGTTGGGAACTAGGACAGCATCTGAAGTCTCCTCTCTCATTTCTCACAGCATGTGCCAATGGATCCTGAAGGGAATGCAGAGATTAATGACAGCTGGACTTACTTTGGCCCAATCCTCTTAGTGAATGAAATCCTTAGAGACCTAAGGAAGCATTCATTATTTAAAATGCTTCTGTTAAGGCTGAATGCGATAAGTGTTGCAGTAGGTCGACTGCATTTTTATGGTGGAAAGTAATCTGGTTGCCCTCTGTATCACGAGGAAAATGAAAACCTTTCCTTAAAGGAAACATAATCCCCAAAATCTGGATCCTAGGAACCCCAAATAACTCTCCAAAATTGTAACCCTTGACATTTATAATCACTTAAGTTAAAACTTAGCAATTTTACCAGGCTGATAGCAAAAGTCAATACAATAAGAGTGTGTTAAATGAATGAATGGGCAAAGAATGATGGGTGCTCTGTAAACTTGAGAACTCCAAGTTTTGTGACTCAAATTTTCAATTAAAGGTAAAAAAAAAAAATCACCAACACCAAGCAGGGAGTTCTGTATACTGTTCTTATCACAATAATGTATCTTGTATGTTCTGTTCCATATTACCACAACACACATCTGCTTTTTTTTTGTGGTAAAAACACATCAACATAAAATTTACCATCCTAACCATTTTAAAGTGTACAGTTCAGTACTGTTAAGCATATTATTAATAATATTGTTGTGAAACACATCCCCAGAACTTTTTCATCTTGTAAATCTGAAATTTTATGCCTTCTCCCCATTCCCTAGTGACCCCCATCCTTTCTGTTTCTATGAATTTGACCACTTTAGATATCACATGTAAGTGGAATTATACAGTATTTGTCCTTCTGTGACTGGCTTATTTCAATTAGCATAATGTCCTCAACGTTCATCCCTGCTGTAGCATATGTCAGAATTTCCTTCCTTTTTAAGGCTGAATAATATTCCATTGTATGTATATACGACATTATGTTTATCCATTACTTTTTAACACTAGAATCCCTTTAAATTTATTGATTTTTTTTTAATGGTCTCAGAAAATATTCTCTTAGGAAATATTCTGTGTGACTTGAAAATGAATTTGTGTTCTGTTGTTTTTGGGTCACTTATGTCAACTTGATAATGTTCCAATCTTCTACAGGCTTACTGATTTTTGGCTTATTTGTTCTATCACTTATTTGAAATCTCCAACTATAATATGGATTTGCCTGTTTTTCCTTATAATTCCATTTTTGTTTGCATTTTTAATTCTATTTTTTACTGTGTTAAAATATATGTAAGAGAAATTTACCATTTTAGCCATTTTGAGTGTACATTTCAGTGGCATTAAGTACACTCACACTGCTGTGCAGCCATCGCCATGATCCAGGACCCCCCACTGTACTTAGTGCTCATGTCTCTGTGCTCTGTTCTGTGACAGTGTCTGTCTTCCCTTCTTTTTCATGACCTTGACAGTTTTGAAAAGTACTGGTCAGATACTTTGCAGAATGCCCTCAATTTGAGTTTGTCTAATTTTTTTCTCATAATTAGACTGGGGTTTATGTGTTTTCTGGGAAGAACACCACAGAGATGAAGTGCCACTAGCACTACATCCTCAGGGGGTGTGGAATATCACAAAGCTGTTATCACATGGTTAAGGCAGCCTTTGCTACTATGAAGTTACTACTTTCCTCTTTACATTCTTGGAAGTAATTCAGCCTGTACCCAAGAGGTTGGAGGGAATTAATCTATACCTCCTGGAGGGGGGATTATCTAACATATATTACTTGGAATTCTTTTGTAAGTAAGATGTGTTCCCATTCTCCACCCTACCCCCAACTTATTTATTTATTCAATCATTTACTTGTATCAGTATGGACTCGTGTATATTTATTTTATACTTGGGTTATAATCCAATACTACATTATTTATTTTGGTGCTTAAGTATTTCTAGCTTTGGCTACTGGGAACTCTTTTCAGGTTGCCTCCTGTGTCCTTCTGACATGTTCCCACCCTTCTGGTTTTGGAGCACTTCCTTACGTTCTGATACTTCAGGATACTCCATATTTTGACTTGGTATTATAGTCCTTCTGCTTGAAGGATTTCCTTTACATTTATTTTAAGGCAAGAGTGCTGGTGACAAACTCATTCACTTTTTGTATGTCTAAAACAAAGGTCTTTATTTCACCTTCATTTTTGAAAAATATTTTTTAGATTTCTAGGTTGAAAGGGTTTTTTTTCCTTTCGGTCCTAAAAGACGTTGCTCCACTGACCACTGTCTTCTCACTTATAAGAAATCTGCCCTTATCCTTGTCTTTGCTCTTCTTTTTTTTTTTCCTGGCTGCTTTTAAGATTTTCTTGTTATTAGTGGTTTCAAACAATTTAATTATTATGTGCCATAATGGAGTTTTCTTCAATGTTCCTTGTGCTTGGGGTTTGTTGAGTTTCCTGGATTTGCTGTCTTATAGTTTTCAACACATTTGGACAAATTTTGGCCAAATGTTTCAAATATTTTTTCTGTGTATTAGGCATTATTCCCAACCCTGTATGGCACTGGGTATTTATTGTTCCCACTAGTCCTTTCAGGTTGGCCTTGGATATCTTTCTCACTGAATGCTACAATTAGTACTGTACTATTGGAGGAAGGTCTCTGCGAATCTCCAGAGTTCTCTATGGGCAGCAGTCTCTTCTCTGGTAACCGTCCTGCAAATTCTAGCTGCGACATCTCCCTGCACCTCAGCTCCATCTCTTCAACTCAGGAGTCTACTGGGGTCCACCTGGGGTCCTCTTCTTTGTGTGACCCCTTGGAAACTCTCTCAAGGCAGCGAGCGGGAGGAAACTGTGTGGGTCACTTTGCTCTCATCTCTCAGGAATCACTGCCGTTCACTGCCTGAGGCTCAGTGTTATGAACACTGTTGTTTCATATATTTTGTCCAGTTTTTTGGTTGTTTCAGGCAAAGTGGGTAAATCCAGCCCCTTGTAATCCGTCCTTTTGAGTACAGACTGAATAGCAAGGAGAAAGCTAGGGAAATGCCTCTGCTGGCTCCATCTGGGCTTCTACTTCTCATCAGTTAGCAACATCTGAGGCCACAGTTGACAACTCTGTATTGGTGATGGTTACACAACTTTGTAAACTTACCAAAAACCACTGAACTGTATACTTAAAACAAGTGAATTTTATGGTATACAAATTACACCTCAATAGTGCTGTTGAAAAGAAAAAGGCAATCCAGTGTAGGTGAAAATATTCTCACAATGTGACAGGACTCATGTCAAGAATTCCCAAGAAAATGACAGACAACCCAATAGAAAAAAGGGCAAATGATTTGCACAAACCTGTTACAGGATATTCTGTTGGTTAACAGATGTATGAAAAGGTGTCAAACTTATTTATTCAGCAAAGTACTTACTTAGAAATGCAAAGTAAAATATCAGTGGGATACCCACCAGAATGCTTAAAACTAGGACAATGCCAAATATTGGCTGGAACATGGAGTAACTCTCACATATTGCTGGGGAGAGTATAAACTAGTACAGCTAGTTTGGAGAAGTATTTGGCAGCATTTCCCTGCAAACCCAGCAATCCCACTCCTAAGTATATTCCCAAGAGTAATGAGTGCATATACCCATTAAAACATATGTACAAGGATGTTCAAGGCAGCTTTACTCACAATAGCCAAAAACTAGAAACAAACAAAACGTCCATCAACAGAAGGGATAAATAAATTATGGCGTATTCATTTAATGGAAGGCTATACAGAAAAAAGAACAAACCACCAATATATGTAGCAATACAGATGAATTTCGCGGGTGTCATGCTGAGCGAAGAAGCCAGATATAAGAGCACATGCTAAACTATTCCATTTAAAGGAACCCCAGAGCCGGGCACGGTGGCTCACGCCTGTAATCCTAGCACTCTGGGAGGCTGAGGTGGGCGGATCGCTCAAGGTCAGGAGTTCGAAACCAGACTGAGCCAGAGTGAGACCCCGTCTCTACTATAAATAGAAAGAAAGAAATTAATTGGCCAACTAAAGATATAGATAGAAAAAATGAGCCGGGCATGGTGGCGCATGCCTGTAGTCCCAGGTACTTGGGAGGCTGAGGCAGAAGGATTGCTTGAGCCCAGGTGTTTGAGGTTGCTGTGAGCTAAGCTGACGCCACGGCACTCACTCTAGCCCGGGCAACAGAGTGAGACTCTGTCTCAAAAAAAAAAAAAAAAAAAAAAGATCCTTCAGGAAGCCTGCTTGATACAATGGAACCTCTGCACCAATGGAAAGCATCCCTGACTTAGGAACTCACTCAGGAAAAGGAACTTCACAATAGAGTATTAGTTGTGGTTTCTGCTCATCTATCTTCCTGACTTTGCCACAGAACAGTAATGATTAAAAATCAATTTTCAAACATAGTGCCATAAGAATAGTAACTAAGGGACTCACCCATCTCAACAGTCCAATTACTCAAATTAGTTAAGATTCAACACTTTAGTCTAAGAGCAAAATCTTTTTATTGTTATAACATATCACAGAGCAATCAAATTTCTTTCTTAAAATAAAGTTTTAAAATGTTCAATCTTTTCTATTCTCTTTGGAAGTAACATTTTAATACATCGAACATGCACAGCAGAGAGTAAAGTTCGTTTCACTAGATCTACTCACTCTACTTCAATTTAAGTAAGTTAATATGGTGGGGAATAAACTGCTTTGGCTGGAAAGTTTGCTCCAATTTTAACCTTCTTAACTCAAGTAAATTACAGTTTATCTTCTCTGGGTCAATTTTAGCTGAACACCACAACCACTAATGATGCTCAGTGAAAGAGATTGTAATTACTTTTAATCATACTGTTTTTGCCATGGTTGTACATACTAATTTCTGTTAATCCACAGACATACATCTGAAATTCATAACTACATGGACAGAATTTTTCATCCTTTTCTATTTATCAATTTGAAATAGATTATAAATGGAGCAAGCACAAGTTATTATTAAGAGGGAAACCACTGCACTTTTAAGAGTTAAAACTATTTATTTAATTATTCAAATCAGTAAGCACTTTTTCCAGTGCCAGCAATGCAGTCTCCTTTCAATTACAACATAGCTGCTGTGTTTGGGCCTTGTACTATACTACAGCTAAGAAGAGGCACGGCTTTATTTTTAAGGTCCTTAATTCAAAGGTTTTCTTCTATGTGTTAAGAATTGTTATGTTAAAATATAAAGGCAAGAAAAACACAATTGTAACAAAATCTGTTTTCTTCGGAAACAGTTTTTACAACCTTGCACCCAGGGATAACTTTGTTACTTTGTAAAACAGCTTCCCAATACAAAAGCCATTAGCTCAAACAAAGACAAGTTTCTACTGCTAAAACAATTAAAAGTATAAATAAGCAAAAATCCAATTTAAACCACAAGTCTTGATATTCTGAGGCTCTGGGACTCAATTCAAAGGAAGTAGTTTCCAATAACAGTGACAACAAAAATCAAGATGATCTTGGGCAGTGGAGAAAAGCAGAACTGAAGAGGTGAGGTGATGTATCATGAAGTGATGAGGCCATCAGCCACTTTCGCCACAAAAATCTTTGAGGCAGCAGAGCTCGGTGGTTTATGCTACCTTGGTTCTCTCCTCTTGTTCCCTCACTTGGACTCATAAACCTCTTTAAGACATCATCCACCTCCTCCAGAACTAACTGGGACTTCAGGAGATGAGTGGGGTGTAAGTTCAGAGATCCTGGCTTCAAGCAAATATCCCTATTAACAGAAAATAGGTGAGGGGAAGAAAAACAAAGAAATAAAGAAAGAAAATTATTGTTTAACATTTGAGTTTTGGGGGAAGTACGAGAAAGGGAAAGAGGAATGACAATTTAGGTCCAGGAGAAATTATTGCTGGCACCAAGGACTTGATTGACAAGGTGGGAAAGTGAGGTTGCCCACCAGTCCACAGATCAAAGAGCATCCCGTTTTCTATACTTTACACCCCAGAGCTAAGGTAGGGCCAACTCTAACAGCCAGATGATGGTTCAATTTCCCTAACTAATCAAAAAGTAAAAATCTTATCTGTAACTAATTACTCAAATTAAATCTGTACTTACAGAAAGATAAATCCTGAAACACCTAACAAACAAAAGTCACAAAATATCATATTTATATTCATCTGTTCATTCACTTAAACATTTTTCTGAGACCCTAGTAAGCAGATGCCAAGGGAATCAGAGACAGCTCCTACCTCCACATAGTTGATTGACAGTCTAGAATGGAAAGTAAGACGTGCTAAAACACAAAAACAAACAAACAAAAACATTTTCAAATAGGATATGTAAAATTTTAAGTGCAAATAATTATCCTGTACCAAGTTTTACATAAAATTGGGTTATAAATCCCCAAGAAGGACAAGAAACAAGAAATAAGGGTGGGAGTGTGAAAAATACTAATGATAACAGCAGCTAACACACAAGAAAAGGCTTTACATATGTTATGTCATTTTATATCATTTAATCTTCACAACAACCCTATGAGAGAGGTACAATTTCCTCATTTACCAAGAAGGGAAGTTGAAAGCGGTCAAGAAACTTGCTTAAGGGGCATGACTTCTAAGTGGCAGAGTTGGGATTTGAATTCAGGCACCCTGGCTCTTAACTCCGTTTTGCAGCATACAGTAACAAGAACATTATTACCAACACAACAAAGCTGCTGTATATTGCAGATCCAGAATCTAAGTAATCTACGTACTTTCATTCATTTTTTTTTTTGAATACACACATCTCTACAGTTTACAAATGGAAAAATTAAGATTCAGAGAAACATCCTCAAGGTTACACAAGTTACAAGGAGGTGGAGTTAGGATTCAAACCCAGATGGCTCAGATTCCGAAGGCTGTTTTCACTGCACCCCACAAGCGAACTCGCACTCTTCACCCTCAACAAAGTCAAGCCCCATCCCTCCGGGAGACCGCCAACGCCACCCACTCCTGCCCCGCGCCTCGGAGACGCACTTGCTCAGGCCGCGTTCCACAGCCCCCAGCCTCACCGCTCCCCGGACCACCCAGCCCGACAGGGGCAAGGCTCTCACCAGGCGGGAGTCGCGGGACCCTCGCAATCTTGCTGGTGATCTCTGCAGTGAGCACCGCGAAGTCCTGTTCATAGCCTTCGAAGTCGGACGACATGGCTGCTGCAGAGTGACTGTCGGGGGTCAGGGCCTAGGTCAGGGCAGGGGCCTCGCGAGCGGGGCGCGGGGCCGCGTCTCAGGGAGCCCGCGAGGTGCCCTCGACAGCAGAGCGGAGAACCGGGGACAGCTCCCAGCCCAGTCGCTTCCTGGTTGTTCGTCGCAATCTCGGTCCTCCGGAAATCGGGCTGCGAGCGCTTTTTACTTTCCGCTCAGGCTTCAAGATTAAGCATTTCGCTAAGGAAAAGCGGCTCAGTTCGTCCCCCCCCCCACCCCACCCCAAAGCCTCCGAAAGCATACGAGTTGTCTGGGATCACTGAAGCATTTTTCCCCACTATGTGTTCTGGGAAACTGCTCCGGCTCCCCAGGCTACAGGTCACAGACCTTTGCTTCCCGAGGAAAGTTTGAGGAGGAAGCCTCCCGGAAGTGGCTGTGACGGAGACTGCGCAGGGGGCCTGAGCGGGAGAGTAGCAGCGAGGGCGCCGGCGGAGAAACGCACCGGGCGCTGCAGGTGCCGCATTCCAGCCTCCCGCAACCAGGATTTGCTGTCCGCCTGCCCTGGACTGAGGTTTCCAAGACGGAGTCATCCCAGGAGGAGAAAATCTGTTCCGGGTGAGCCCAGGCCGCCCCGGGTATGCGATGGCTGAGGAGCGGGCACCAGGGACCAGACTGAGGTGGGAGTCGAGGCGGGGAAGTAGCCACGATTTTGGCGGTCTTCCTCAGCAGAGTGGGGCCACAGTCTCCCGAATGTTGAGACCAACCCCGATTGCCAGGATGTTTCTTCCCCGAGGGAGGATTTACTTCTAAACGCTCTGCTCCGTAACACGGGCGGGAAACTGAGGCACGAGGCAGCGGCATCTGTTGCGTGGGAATCTCTGTTATCCACGTATCTCAGATCCTCAGTCAGAAATACCCTACAAATCCCGGCGCTCGCAGTCCTGCCTTCCGCCTCCCTCGCTCCCGGAGGCACTTCCTTTTCTTCTTCTTCTTTTTTTTTTCCCCTCTCAAATCTTATTCATGTTCTTTCTCCTACACTCTTTTAGTCATGATTTCACTCACACCCCCTCTCTCTCCTTCTCCTCCCCTCCTCTCCTTGCCTTCTTTGCTTTCACTCTCGCTTCTTTCCTCTTGCCCCAAATAAACTGTTACGGTGACGTTTAGGGGGCAACTGCAGGCAGGTGGCATAGACCATGTCTGACTCCTGCTTGGCTTAACTCAAGACTTCCTAAGAGGCAGCTTAAAGCTCCTTAAAGCGAGTTCGAAGACTTGGCTTCTATTTTGGGTTCAGCTGTTACTTGTGACCTTGGTCTAATCACTTAGCCTCTCTAAGTCGATTTCTGTTCTATGAAGAAGGAAGCTGGATTAGGATCAACTGCAAAGCTCTGATTCCGAGCTCTAAAATTCTTTGTCTTCTCAAGCCAATCGCGAAGTATTGGACACTCAAGCTGAGGAGAAAGGATAAAAAACAACTATTTTGGAATCATATATCCAGTTTACATGCCATTCAAACTTTAACTGTATTTTGGATCAATCAAAAGTAATTCTTTGACGTTTGACAAAATGCTCATCCCAAAGTAATGCACTTGTGAGATGCTTTTATCTAGGTGCTTGTTGGAGTTAACAAATACAGTATATAATAAAGCTTTTTACTGAACTTTCCCATTTTGTGTTTTTTAGGTTGAGTTTCAAAGCAAGATACTGGATTCTTCTACTTAAGAGTTTTGAGTGCTTACCAGTGAAAATGGCATAATCTGCATTAACATTTCACAACTTGAAGGCATGACAATTAAAGAACACACATGGACTTGGGGCACATGGAAATGTGTGCACAGAAAAAGGAAATCTGTAATTATTTAAAAGTAGGAAGGCATTCTTCCTCTCCAAAATGGGTACATTCTGCTCAGTTATCAAGTTTGAAAATCTCCAAGAATTAAAGAGACTGTGTCACTGGGGTCCCATCATAGCGCTTGGTGTTATAGCAATATGTTCTACAATGGCCATGATTGACTCTGTGTTGTGGTATTGGCCCTTACATACAACTGGAGGAAGTGTGAATTTCATCATGTTGATAAATTGGACTGTCATGATTCTTTATAATTACTTCAATGCAATGTTTGTCGGTCCTGGATTTGTGCCCCTGGGGTGGAAACCAGTAAGAAAAAGATTCCTTAAGACAATGAACTCGAATAATAATCATATATTTAGTTTTTGCCTTATTTACTAATCAATAATATCAAATACCACCTACTCTTGACCTGCTAAAAACTGTGTATTATTCTAATCACTGATCATTTATGCTGAGTATTTATTTCATATCTGTTTGAAAATATTGATCCAAATTAGTGCTTTCCAAAGCAATTTCATTGAATATTTGCCTTGCATTAAAAAAAGAAAAAATGGAGGTGAGGGTTGAGGTGGATCCCTGGCCAAAATTTAAGAAACACTGTCTATCACATACAATGTATTTTAGCTCTACGGTCTTTTTTCATATACCTTAACATTTCTCAGAACTGGGAAAAACACTTTAGATACTGCTGGTTTAAGTCATAAAGGTTTGAAATAATTGCAGTTAAAGTATAACTTTGGGAAGTATAATATGAATCAATTTATGGCTTCTTAAAAATTGTTAGAAAGTTTATGCTTATGAATGTCTGTGTTCCCTGCTGAAGGACATCACCTGGTAGCTTGTTAGAAATGCAGAATGTTGGACTGTACTACAGATCTCCTGAATTAGAATCTTTATTTTAACAAAGTCCCCAGATGATTTTTAGGTATGTTAAAGTTTGGGCAACACTGGTGTATATAGTGTGCTATGTACTATTCCAAATGGGTACAGAGATGGGTAAGATACAATTCATATTCTGAAAAAGATTTTAACCTAGGAATGAAACCAATGCACTTGTGCAAATAACTAGAGTGGTGAGTGCTGCTGAAGTTAAAAGAACTGAGCATTTTTAGCTGGGAACCTAAGGGAGGAGCGGGAATTTCCACAGGACATGAGGAAGAGGGCGTTTCAGGTTGAGAGAATGGTAGGAGCACATGCTCGGAAACAGTAGACAGCCTGTGTCCGCTGTGACTGGAAAAAATATTATGTAGTGCAGAGAAGGCTGAAACAAAGGCAAATCATGGAAGGTCTTGAATATATGAGAAATTGTTGGACCATAGGGAGTTTCTGTAGGTTTTCAAGCAGAGCTCTGACATAGTCAGCATTGTTATAAGAATAGTATTTTGATATTACACACTTTGGATTAGAGAGAAACTACAGTAAAGGAAACTAGTTAGGAAGTGATTAAAATGTCCCCAAAAGGGGAAGTGACAGTGATAACATCAAGGAGGAGGCAGATTTCAGGAAGAGTATCAACTCATTCTTGAATCCCCACTCTTAAAATACTTGCCAAGTTGTCAGCTACCGTTTTCTAAACTCCCATTCTACTAAGATTTGGGGGAGTAGAACCAACTAGTGACATCCGATTTGGGTGTGAATGGGGAAGAGAAATTAAAAATGACTTCTGGGTAATTGGGAGAACAATGCTGTTCTTACCTTCTGGTAAGAATAACCTTTGTTATTTAAAAATATTTTGGCTCAAATAAATGGACTAGAGATGCAGGTAAGTTTCTGTCCTTCTCTATCTCCCATAAAAAAAAAATCATACCATAGGAAGGCATTTATTTATAAAGCCTGACTTATTATTTGGGTTTAGGTATCTGATGTATTTTTGTTCCTATTTTGCTGCCAAGGAAAATTCTCAGGATACCATGTATCTCCAGTATTGTAAAGTCTGCCAAGCTTACAAGGCACCACGTTCTCATCACTGCAGAAAGTGTAACAGGTACCCATCTTTCTTGCTGTTCACTGGAGGCTGTTCAACTTGTTACCGGTCTTTTGTTGTTGTTGTTCCTTTTGCTTCATCAATCCTAGTTTTATTCTCTGCAAGGTTGCTGCTCTATAAAAAATATTGTCAAAATACTTGTGTCCATAATTTCTACTTTACATTATCAATCCAGATAATAAATAAATTTCATTCTTTTTTGTTATAAATGAAAATATTTTTCTAGAAAATTACAGATTTATTTTGCCTCTTGTCCTACAAGATCAGGGTATAAAGTTAAACCTTCAGTTTGTTTCCATATATGAGGATTAGTTGTGTTTGTCAGCCGTAATCTTGACTCACTTTAAATTTGTTCTGTGGGCCAGGCGCGGTAGCTCATGCCTGTAATCCTAGCACTTTGGGAGGCTGAGGCAGGTGGAGTGTTTGAGCTCAGGAGTTCAAGACCAGCCTGAGCAAGAACAAGACCCCATCTCTACTAAAAAAAATAGAAGGAAATTAGCTGGACAACTAAAAATATATAGAAAAAAAATAAATTAGCCGGGCTTGGTGGTGCATGCCTGTAGTCCCAGCTACTCGGGAGGCTGAGGCAGGAGGATCGCTTGAGCCCAGAAGTTCGAGGTTGCTGTGAGCTAGGCTGATGCCACGGCACTCTAGCCGGACAACAGAGTGAGACTCTGTCTCAAAAAAAAAATAAAAATAAATAAATTTGTTCTGTGTCTAAATAATAAAGGAGAACTGCTTTTCCCATTACTTATTGGCAAACATTTATACTTTATACAAATCTAATAAATGAATCCAAGTGCCTATTATCACAAATGTTTTAATATCAAAAGCTTAATGGGAAGACAACTGAATCACTATTTTAAAATTTGAAATAAGCTAGGACCTTTTTTAATGAATAGCTATATCACTGAGTAGTAAGAAATTTAGAGAACCATTGAAGGCAAATAAAGTTTGATTTGAGGCCAGGACATTTTCTTCTAGCAAAAATAAGGGACAGAAGCATAGTAAGACTTTGCTTATCATACTACATCTTTTATTCTGGAGTTAGTGTGCTTTGCTCAGAGATTTCATATCTAAAGGATACTATGAAAACAGGAAGGAAGGAAGTTACAAGTGTTAGTTTGGGCCCATCAACCCCAATGGAGATTTGTAAGTGATTTTGTTGAGTCTCTATCGTAGTTCACTCTAGTCACTGCATTTCCACGCTAGAGGAAAACCAGAGAACCATGATTTCTTCATATTGAGCCTCTAATTTCTTTAAACTAACACACTTGTAGCTGACATCTTTTCCTCAGATGCTGTTACAAAGCCTGCCCTTTCTTGTGCTGTTTAGAATTTGAAAGGAGTCACTGTTCATAATTGTTTAAAAGCTCGTAAAGATTTTTCTTTCTGTTCCATGAAGTATAATCCCCCTATGACTCATGGACATGCTGGATTCCTATTTGCTTGATCTTTTTTTTTTTTTTTGAGACAGAGTCTTGCTCTGTTGCCCAGGCTAGAGTGCTGTGGCATCATCCTAGCTCACAGTAACCTCAAACTCCTAGACTCAAGGGATCTTCCTGCCTCGGCCTCCTGAGTATTTGGGACCACAAGCGAGCACCACCACACTTGACTAATTTTTTCTGTTTTTTAGTAGAAATGGGGTCTCGCTTTTGCTCAGGCTGGTCTCTAACTCCTGACCTCAAGTGGTCCTCCCACCTTGGGCTTCCAGAGTGCTAGGATTGTAGGAGTAAGCCACTACGCCTGGCCTTGCTTTATCTTTTGAAGACCAAATTTATTTAAAGTAGACAGGATTCTCTGCCTCATGTCTTATGTAAATTTTTCTTGTTAGATGTGTGATGAAGATGGACCATCACTGTCCATGGATCAACAACTGCTGTGGTTACCAAAATCATGCTTCGTTCACACTGTTTCTCCTTTTAGCACCACTGGGTTGTATCCATGCTGCTTTCATTTTTGTTATGACTATGTACACACAGCTTTATAATCGGGTAAGTAAAAATGTTTGTTATAAATTCATTCATGCTACACTAAAGGGTTGTTATCAAAATTATTTAAGAGGTTCCTTTTAGAAATAAGCTTTCTATGATTTAGGTGGGGAAACAGAACTTTGCTGTTATGTGGGTTACTTTTTAAAAAACATTAAAACTTAATCTTTAAGATGAGGAAAGATTATTTTGTTCTTGAATCTTAACCTTACATGCCCTAGTGGAAGTTGATAATTATTTTAGTATTGCATATATTACTTATTAAACTTCAAACTTAATGGTTATGGTAAGAATAGTGAGAGGAAAACAAGAGCAAAGAGAAAAAGACAACACTGGTGCTTTCTGTTTTCATCCAATTCATGTGGCAAGTTGTAGTCTTTTGTTTGTTTCTGACTCCAGTGCCCTGGGAGGTACCTTGTGGGACAAATGAACATCCTAAAATATAAATAGATTAAACCAGATCGAGTTGATTTATGGGCAAGTGGTCATGAAATAAAGTTCAGGAGTCACAAATTGCACCACCTAAAGAGGCCTGGAAAGTAAACGAGGGACACAGGCCTGATGGGACTGTGACAAACTGGCACATGCCAATCCTTCATGGAGAGCACAACCCACATTTGATCATGCAGTTTGTAGTGTTTGGGAATCCTAGCCTGGTGATGCTAGATCTTTCAGTTTTTTAAGAAAAATCAGAAAATCTGGATTTTTATGTGAAATCTTCTGATTTTTAAATGTCAGCACCTAACTTTGAGTATTTTAAAACATTGTGCAGTCGAGGCAGTACATATCTGCATGTCCCGTCCTGCGGGTACGTTATTCGCAGAACCTGGAGGAGGGAGTGGGAGCTAAATGGGACAAGAAACGCGAGAGATGGAGACAAGACAGTATTCTGATCAAGTCTCGTTTATTGAGCATGAGGTTACAGCTTTTATAGACAAGCGAGAGGGGAACGCCCAATCACAATGCAAATTAGAAATAAAGGACTGACCAATCAGCAGCAGGATGTGCATATGAGGTCACTGGCGGTAAAGCGAACCTCACCATTCCTGGGAAACAGAAACTTAACTTCAGCTATGAGTGGGGGAGGGTAAGGCTCAGGCAAATCAAAACTATGGCCGGCTTGGCTCCGGACTTCTGCAGGCCGTATTTTGCCTGCATTTGCCTGCACACCAATAAGTGTGAAACATAAGGGCAAAAATAACTGAATTCTAGGCTGTCCTTGTTGCTGTGGAAGAATACTATGAACATAGAATAGCAGGAAGATGGGAAACACAGTTGCAGTTTAGTTTGTCTAGTGTTCTTTCTGCATACTGATGTTTGTGGGATCTACCTGACATTTTGTGAGGAAATAAAGAAACAAAAGTAACATTTGAGAAAACTAAGAATGATACAATGCACATCACTATGAGCTTAAGCCACAGTGTTAATTAAAAACAGCTATGTTTGCTTTATTTGCTTTGGCCACAGTGTCAAGTTGTCATCTTTTTGATCAAGTTGTTTTAAATGTTACAGTAGAGTCGGAACAGTTACCACAGGCAAGTAACTTGAGTGAGTGCTTTTGTCACTGTCCATAGCTCTCCTTTGGGTGGAACACAGTAAAGATTGATATGAGTGCAGCCCGGAGAGATCCTGCTCCAATTGTTCCGTTTGGATTAGCTGCATTTGCTGCCACCTTGTTTGCCTTGGGATTAGCTTTAGGAACAACCATAGCTGTTGGAATGTTGTTTTTTATCCAGGTAAGTTTCTTGGTTACCTCTAGCTGAAAGTTGTCAAGTTGTTGGAACTAATTATAATGAGAAAGAGATACAGACTGCAGTTAAGCATGCAGTTTGAAATGGAAATTACTTTTGGTTATTCATTAGGTAACTAATTTAATCTTCTCTGTATTAATCAGATCATTTTGAAGTTATTTTGCCAGAATTTCTGGGTAATTGATTTAATTTTTAAAATGCTAACTTGGAGTTATATAGTACTTTCTAGTTGAGAAGCTCTTCTCACCTTTACAGTCTAGTCTCTCATGATCTTTGCACCAACCCGAGCTGTAGGGTAGGAGTATTGTAGAGGAGTATCAGTATTTTCCTTTCCTTACAGATGAATAATTGATTCTCAAAAAGGTTAAATGACTTACCAAAGGTCACCCTTTCATGTACTTAGTTTACTAATTATTACATAATTGTTAATGTTATCTTATAATAGTGTACATTTAATAATAATCATAATCATATAGCTAACATTCATTGAGCACTTTATGTTCAAGGCACTGTTTTAGGCACTTTACGTGCATTAGCTCAGCGGTCCCCAGCCTTTTTGGCACCAGGGACTAGTTTCATGGAAGAAAATTTTTGCACGGATCAGGGGTTGAGGGTGGGGTGTTTTAGGTCCAGAGGTGGGGAGGGGCAGTGGTGCAGAGCTCAGGCAGTGATGCGCCACCCGGTTCCTAACAGGCCACAGACTGGTACTGGGTCACAGCTGGGGGCTTGGGGACCACAGCATTAGCTCATTTAATCTGCATAGCAACCCTATGCTTTAGATGCTATTTAATGCCTACTCTGTGATGAATCACTCTGCTAATTGCTGAAGCTGCAATATAGAAAATAAAGAGGTTACTGACCTTAGGGAACTGACAACTAATAGTAAACAATTAACTAATATAGGGCCATATGTACATCATAGTTTATGGACAAACTGCTATGAGAACACAAAGTAGGAGGACCTGGCTCTGAAGGGACCAAGAACAGTTCTTATGCCTTACTGCATTCATGTAATTAATTTATTCATTCATTGGAAGACCACTGCTGACTACATATTGTGCTAAGCCCTTGGAATATGATGGGGACTCCTAGTCCAGGGATATTTTTACTGTGCCACACTGTATGAAGGCACAGCCAGACTTCAAGGGAATGGAAAAACTCTTTTAGAATTAGAAATGCTGAGCCTGAGGGCCCTGTGTTACCCAACCCATTTTGAGTTGTTGGTTTTAAAATAAGCTGATTATGTTTATAATTCATATCTTCTACTAGCCTGGGACCAAATTCTTTGAAATTTTTCCCTCAATGCCTCTAATTAGAATCCTGTTAGAAATAAACTAAAGTCTGGCAGAATCATAGTAGAAATACGCTAAGATCAAAGGGTGTAAAAATCTCTATATGTGGAATTGGTCATATCTAGGAAAATTGAAGATAAAGATGAATACATTTGATTTTTTAGCAAGCAGAACATTGAGTTTGATTGAAATGAGTCACTGTTGCTTGTCATAAATAGATAACCATAAATTTAAAATTAATTAAAAATAGCGATAAAAGATTTTAATAGCAAAGTACACTTAAATACTGATTTAATGGATTTATCAATTTTTAGTAATACTCTGAAAGCCTTTCCCGGAAGATAGTACTTAAGACATGAATTTTGATTAAAATACTAGATTCAGATTTGATTATGGGTAGGTATGATCATTTTTATTGAGGGGTGTAGAGTGCAGTGGATAAAAACAATGACTTTAGAGTCAAATGCACCACATATTAACTGTATTACCTAACCTCTATTATCCTTGGTATCTTTGGCTATGGAATGGAGCAATAAAAGCTATCTCATAGGGTTACTATGAATGCTGTCTTAAATGAACCAAGTCGCATTATTAAATTTTACTGTCTATTGTTTAATTTCCAGATGAAAATAATTCTCAGAAATAAAACGTCTATTGAATCATGGATTGAAGAGAAGGTAAATTTTAGTAATTGTTTCCTCAATATTAACTAAATACTGATTAATTAATAGACCAGATTAACTAATAAGTACCTAAAAGTGAAAACTTGGCTGCCAAATGGCTTCCTGAAGTCTTTTGCATGCCACATAAAAGGTGAATATAGGAAACATTTGATTCATTCCTGTTTTAATATAGCTTCCTCAGAAGTATGCTTATCATACAGTACACCCTGAGTGGCTGAAGAGGCATAAGCCACACGTTAAACCATCTGGCCTTTATTTCTCAGACTAGAGGCGGCCCGTTTAGAAAGGAACTTCCATGCTGTCAAGTTTTTCTTAGTGTTTTAAACATTGGATAAGGCTCATAACATTTAACTTGTCACAGACCTCACAACCTCCAGTAAGTACTTCACACTGTGAAGTGTGATTTTAATTTTAATTTTAATTTGTGATTTTAACGTAACACACAAATCTAGCTACTCTGCTTCATGCTTAAAACCTCTGAGAGAATCCCCGTCACCGTAGCAGGGGTTGAAACTCATATGCCTGCATTGTCCAGGCAGACGACCTAAATGAGGAGAGCAGCCTGCACACCAAAGCACTGCCTGCCAGAGCACACTGATTGTTGCCACAGGGGAATATTCACCCAGTATTGTGAGATCTTCTAATATTTTTCCTAGAAAATTTAGAGACCTAGATTCTGTAAGATCTCCTCTCAGTTTTTAAATGTTAGCAAGCAATTCAAATTACAAACAAAAAACCTATGTGAGCAAAATAAAACACATTTATTGGACAGAAATTTAGCCTCTGGCAGCTAGTTTGTGAACTTTAATTTACAGCAGCTGTTTTCCAACTTTTTGGTTTCAAGACCCTTTTACTTGCTAAGGGCTCTAAAGAGCTTTTGTGTATGTGTATTACATCCATTGTTATTTGCCATATTTTCTAACAGAATTTTGAAAGATTTATTTCATTTAAAATTAATAAACCCATTTTATTTAACATTTTTTATGAAAAATAATTTTCCAAATTAAAATATAGAGAGAAGAGTGGTATTATTTTAATTACAAATCTTTTTAATATCTAACTTAACAGAAGACAGTTGGATTCTCACATCTCCTTCTTCATTCAGTCTGTTGAGATATGTTGCTTTGATTGAAGTATATGAAGAAAATCCAGCCTCACAGATAAGTAGGTAGAAAAGGGTGGAGTATTTTAATAGGCATTTTAGATGATAGTGGCTATTCTTCAATATTACATTAAAACTTGACAAATGGTATTTCATGTCAGTAAACTTTTTGTACTCTCTTACATTAAAATCTATCAGTCTGTCTTGCTTTTTGAATGGATCTTTTACTAATACATGGTTTTATATAACGTTGGGCATTGGTTGTTTGGAAAATATC
>CAUYMX010040522.1:0-14346 GCA_963573855.1 Lepilemur septentrionalis
AAAAGTAGTTGGGGAGCGGAATTAGGGGTCTCAATAGGGGAAAGGAATTCCTCAAAACTGATTCATGTGATTAACTGTACACCTTGGTAAATTCACTGAAAATCATTTAATTATACACTTAAAATGGAAAAAAAAAAAAAAAGAATGAACCAGATTTTTCAGTTTTTAATTCTAGCATGTGGCTTTAGACATAGTTCCATATATTCTCCCTTGGAAGTATAATAAAGAGTATTAATCAGGAAAAAATAAAAAATAAAAAAATAAAAGTGCTAGAAGAAATGTTTGGCTTCCATCAATAAATTAATTCCTTTTAATAATCTCTTATAATCACTGAGCTACATGGAAATTATTATGTTCTTATTTAACAAGACACAATGTAATGATTACTAATCCAAAATTAATTGTTCGCTGTCATGATGTTTAGTTATCTCAGTTGAATTATGTTTGCTAACTAACCAGATATATGTATATGCCCTTGACTAGGACTCCACAGGCAACAATTTGCAAGGAAAATCCTACATCATATTTTATATTTTAGGTTTTACCCCAAATTATTCAAATTAAGAAATTAATTTCTACTCTGGTTTTATTGTACATTAATTGTACCTTGGTTGTATCACGACTAGTACTTGTAATCTTCCACTAAATGAGCTAGGCTAGTAGAGAGAGAGTAGCAACACATACCTTCTGTCCCCAGAATGTCGTACGTCCTTTAGTGCAGAGGCCAGGATACTCTCATTCAAAGGCCTGAAGTAGCTGAGAAATAAAAGGTGAAATTTAATGGCATAAACCCAGGTTAAGAACAAACAATGTCTGTGATCTTCACAGAGTGCCCTGTGAAGGCTCAGAGTGAGACAAGAGTGGAAAAAGTAGATTTCTAATCAATGTGTCACAAAAGGTCTGAACAGGAAATTCTCAAATATGGGCTACTTTGAAATCACTTGATCTCATCACACACCTCCAAAACATAGGAGACTACGGGCTCCCATTGCAGGGACAAAGTAGAATTCTAAAGTGTGTCATTTAGTTTCTCCATGTTAAGTGCCTCTGAGAAGCTGTTTTCATATTCTACAAGATATGGGAGGAAATAGAGTTGACTACTCAAGCAACTAACTTTTTTTCATCTCAATCACAACTAAGCCAACTTAAGTCTTAAGTGTGTCTTAAATGTTTAAGATTCACTTTTAGAGTAGGTTGCTAAATCTTAACATGACATACTTCTTTTTTCATATGCTTATTATGTCATTTCTATTATGATGGAAAAAATTCTAAAATTCATAGTAACACTATCAGCAGATATTTACTGATATTTGCCATTAATTATTCTGAGAAATTATTACAGTTTCAACATATTGCAACTGGCACAAAATCCATCATGCCAAACTTATCTTCTCAATTGTTATATTTAATTTTATTTTTTAAACAAATTATTTAATCTTTGGGTTTCCCTTAATAAAAATAAACGTCTCTGTGAAGGATAAAAATTAATCAATTTTTAAACATATCGGCATGTCAGAGATTGAAATATTAAATAACCATTATACTTTCATAGATTCATTCTCCATTATGACTAAATGTCTGTATTTTAATGGGAATATTTGCTGTAAATGATTAAAGCCTTAGTCAAACTAAGTGGAGGAAGGGAAGCAATTTCAAAAAAATTTCCCCCAAGTAAAAAATAGGACAAAATCAATACACATCTAACACAAAAGTTAAAAGACACCTGAATATCAAGAGAAAGAATTTAAGAGGGAGCAGGATAAGATGGAGGCCTAGAAAAAACAGCCCACACACATGCTCTCAGGAAGAGGATCCAAAGTTGCAGGCAGGTGCCTACCTACAAATGGCTCTTCTTGGAAAGAATATTGTAAAATTCCAGAGAAGTGAAGGGGGATATTCAGAGTGTAAGAGAAGGAGAAGGGGTAATTCATTGTGTAAGATGTAAGGGAACTTTGGGGTGAATCTGTACCTGGGGAAGGATGGGGGAGAGAGCCCTGGGCTCCATATTCATTCCATGAGGTGGATCCTTCCACCACCAGACTTCTGGACTGATAAGGAGCTGCTTGGAATCAGCACAGAGACATTGTACTGGAGAGTGATCGCAGAAGGGGTCTATTGGATTCTGATCCCAGGTTTGTGCAGCTGATGTCACTCTGAGCTCTCAGGTGCATGGCACCAGGTCTGCATGGTATTTGGCTTTGCTGAAGCAGCCTTTGCATGACCCCCACAGGACTGTGGAGCTAGTGGGCAGAGGGGATGTTTCCCAGAGCCATGCCATGTGACTGAGATTCAAGCACTACACCCTGCCAACACAGGATCTGAGCAAAGGAGGCACCTCAGGCACCACAGACGCCACCTGGGAAACCTCTGGCAACAGCCTTAATGGGACCGGGGTGTGTGTGGGGGGGTTAGAACCCAGGCTGTCTGTTGGCCCCAGCCCTGCAGCCTCATCCCTCACAACCCAGATGCTGATGTCACCCCCACACAGCTCTGACTACATGATTCTCATACTGCTGGTGCTGCTACTCACATGCACAGTTTGGCATCCACAGTGCCCACACTTCAGAACAGCCCCACTCCAGAGTACCCCCACCTCTGTGGTTCTGGCTGCTGGAACTGTACCCAACCATGAGGCTCCACATCATCAGTCTCCATTCCCAGGAACCATGCCTAGGCTGTGGGGGCCAACCCCTGTGGTTACTGTTCTGTGGTCTGACCCTGCAGCTCTATACACACAGCTCCTGAGCTACCACTGGAACACTGCTATGCCCCCTTGAGGCTTCAGCACTGAACCAAGGATCAAGGTTCTGCACTTGTGGCTCCGGAACTCCTGCTGGGCACAAAATTCCTCCCCCAAGATTCCAGCATTGTGCCTGGACAAGACCCTACCCCAAGTTTCCACCACTGCTACTGGTCCCACAGAACCAGCTGAAGCTCCCAGGATCTGACAGGGACCCCCAAGACCTGAGCCACCATTACAACTGGACATGGTTCGAGCAAATGCACACAAGCCAGACATCCACATTTAGTACCTCAGTAGCCTCACTCAGCTGCCAGTGTCATCTCTGCAGGGAGATGCTGGGGAGAGCAATCCCCTACAACACTAGACTCTGAGGAGAGGGTCCAACCCAGCCCCAACCCCAGCTTCCAACAATAATCTGGGTAGCAACACACCACTTTGCACAAACATCATCCAGCACCTGCTTGAACTGTGACAATCAGAGGGTAATGGGACAAAACAGAAGGGCTGCACTATAGGCTCTCAGGGATCCCACCTTTTCCCTGCAGGGTCAACATTCTAAAGACATAAAAACACCATCTAGGGACCTCCCCTTCTTCTCACTAAGTAGAAGAGTTAGTGAGACAAAGGAGACACAAGCTATCAAACTCTGAGAGATTCAGCAAAAGTGTTCTTAAGGGGAAAATTCATAGCCCTAAATGCCTACATAAAAAAGACAAAAGACTACAAAATAAGAACCTAATGTCACATCTCGAGGACCTAGAAAAGGAAAAGCAAACCTAACCAGAAACCAGCGGACAAAAAGAAATAATAAAGCTAGTCACAGAAATAAATGAAATGGAAAAAAAAAATACAAAGCATCAATGAAACAAAAACTTGATTCTTTGAATACATAAACAAAATTAATATACCTCTTGCTAGATAACCAGGAATAGAAGAGAAAGGACCCAAGCAAGCTCAATCAAAAATGAAAAAGAAGATATAACAACTGACACCAAATACAAAACATTATCCATGAGCACTAGGAAAGTCTCTACATACATAAACTAGTAAATATAGAAGAAATGGAAAAATTCCTGGAAATGCATAATATCCCAAAATTCAATCAGGAAGAAATAGAACTCCTCAGTATACCAACAATGAGATATGAGATTGAAACAGTAATAAAAAATATCCCAACAAGAGAAAAAAAGCCCTTGACCAGATGGATTCACAGCCAAATTCTACCAGACCTGTAGAGAAGAATTGGTACCCATCCTACAGAAATTATTACATAATATTGAGAAGGAGGTAATCCCTCCTAAATTATTCTCTGAAGTCAGTATCACCTTTACACAAAAAACAGCAAATGACACAATGAAAAAAGAAAACTATAGACCAATAACCCTTAACACCATAGATATGAAAATCCTCAACAAAATACTAGCAAATTGAATTCAACAGCACATTAAAAACATAATTTATCATGACCAAGTGGGCTTCATCCCAGAGATACAAGGATGGTTCAACATATGTAAATTAATAAATGCAATTTACAATGTAAACAGAAGTCAAAACAAAGACATTATGATCATCTCAATAAATGCAGAAAAAACATTTGAGAAAATGTAACACCCTTTCATGATACAAACCCTCAACAAACTAGACATAGCAGGAATATATCTCAAAATTATAAAATCCATATATGACAAACCTACAGCCAACGTCATACTGAATGGGGAAAAGTTGAAAGCATTCATGCTAAAAAATGGAAAAAGAAAAATATGCCTACCGTGACCACTTCTATTCAACATAGAACTGAAGGTTCTAGCCACAGCAGTCAGGCAAGAGAAAGAAATAAAGGATATCCAACTAAAAGAGCCAGTGAAACTATCACTTTTCACTGATGTTATGATCTTACATCTTAAAAATCCTGAAGACTCTACCAAAAGTCTCCTAAAATTGATAAATAAATCCAGGAAAGTCTCAGGTTACAAAATCAACCTGCACAAACTGGTAGCATTTCTATGTACTAATAACAGTAAAGTGGAGAGGCAAGTCAAGAGCTCAATACCATACTAGAAAGCAAACAATCTCTACAATAAACTAGGAAACATCTATAAAGGAAATCATAGATGACAAAAAGAAATGGAAAAACATATAATTCTCAAAGATTGATAGAATCAATGTTGTTAAAATGTCCATACTGCCCAAAGTGACTTACAAATTCAATGACATCCCCATCAAAATACCAACATCACGTTTCATAGATCTAGTAAAAATAATTCTACACTTCGTTTGGGACCAGAAAGAGCCTGAATAGCCAAAGCAATATTAAGCAAAAACAAATTTGGAGGCATCACATTGCCAGACTTCAAATTATACCATGAGGCTATAGTAACCCGAACAGCATAGCATTGGTACAAAAAACAGAGACATAGACCAAAGGAACAGAATAGGGAACACAGATATAAAACCCTCTACCTATAACAAACTGATCTTTGACCAAGGAGAGAACAACAGACACTAAGAAAAGGATGGCCTATTCAATAAATGGTGCTGGGAATACTAGATAGGCACATACAGAAGAATGAAACAGGTCCCTTATCTCTTACCATACACAAAAATTAATCCAAGGTGGATAAAAGAATTAAATGTAAACATGAAACCATACAAATTCAAGAAGAAATATTGGAAAAACTCTTCCAGACATCGGCCTATCAGAGAATTTAAGACTAAGACCCCATATTCAGTTATAGCAACAAATAAATAAATAAATTGAACTTGATTAAACTAAAAAGCTTCTTCACAGCCTAGGAAATAATGTACAGAGTAAATAAACAACCTACAGAGTGGGAGAAAATATTCACAAACTATAAATCTGAAAAAGGGCTAATATAGAGAATCTACAAAAATCAAACAAATCAACAAGAAAAAAACAAAGAACTCCATTAAAGTGAACAGAAGTTTTACAAAAGAAGGTAGACAAATGGCCATAAGACATGTGAAGAAATGCTCAACATCATTAATCATGAGGGAAATGCAAATTAAATCTACAATGAGGTATCACTTTACTCCTGTCAGAACGACTATTATTAAAAAGTCACAAGATAATAGATGCTGGTATGGATGCAGAGAGAAAAGAATGCTTATATACTGTAGGTGGGACTGCAAATAAGTAAAATAGTATGGAGATTCCTCAAAGAGATAAATATAGACTGACCATTCCACCCAACAATCCCACCCTGGGCATCTTCCCAAAGGAAAAGAAGTAATTTCTTGTAAAAGATACCCACACTTAAATGTTTATTGCTGCACAATTCACAATCACAAAGATGTGGAATCCACCTAGGTGCATAAAAATTGATGAGTATATTAACAAAATGTGGTGTCTGTGTGTGTGTGTGTACATATGTATACACACACACACACATATCATCAATTACTAATTAGCCATAAAAAGGAATGAATTAATGTCTTTTGGAGCAATTTGGGTGGAACTGGAGGCCATTATCCTAAGTGAAGTATCTCAGGTATGCAAAACCAAACACCACGTGTATTCTCAAATAATGTGGAACTAATCCATGGGCACAGAGAGAAGTAAAACTCATTAGAAATCAAGAAGTGGGGAGAGAGATGAGATAAGGGGAAAAACCTTACGTAACAGGTACAATGAACATCATTCGGGTGATGGGTACGCTAATATCCCTGAATTAAGCCTTATGAAATGATCTATGTAAGAAAAACTTGTGTAGCCCCTTAATATTTTGAAATTTAAAAAACAGAAAAAGTTTAAATTATCCTGTTTTTATCCATTGTAAATCTTATCATTATTCTTCATCTTGTATCAAAAAAGTGGGACTATTTGTTATCTGTAACTCTAAAGAATATTCACTTCCATGCAACCCCTTCAAGATTGAATTCAGAAACACCCAAATCTATAACATTCTAAAATCTAGTAAAATGGAATTTAAATATAATTTATCATCCTAAAATCTCCACTACTATTTGATCTTTCCAAAATGGTTAACATTGGTTAGATAGATATGTATTTGTGTTCATTATATTTTAATATATTTTCATAAACTAGATGAATAATCTTATTTGGATGTGTGCTTGTGTGCATGCTATATGCATTTCTAGCTTCCAAAATAAATTGTTTACATATTTATTACATTTGTATAAATTTAATGATCTCTATTAGCCACATAATTAAAATTAAAACAACAAATTAATTCATTAAAGATGCCTAATTATGTCACATTCACTAATGTCCTTTTTTTAAATTTGTGATGTTGATGTCTATTATTTCTACAAATATCCACTTGATGTTTTCAATTAAATAATGTTATACAGTTGTGCCTCACTTAATAACAGGGATATGCTCTGAGAAGTCCATTATATGCTATTTCACAATTATGCGAACATCAGCAGTGTACTTATATGAACTTAGATGACATAGCCTACCACTCAGGCTATTTAACTTAATTTCTTCTAGACTACAAACCTGAATATTGTAGGAAATGGTAACACCATGTTACATATTTTTTTATCTAGACACATAATAAACATTAAAAAGTCCAGTAAAATTATAGCACAAGATATGAAAAATTATATATCTGTATAATTACCATGACAAAAGCTTTCAGGACTGAAAGTTTCTGTGGATGAGTCAGTGAAGGAGATGTGAGTGAATGTGAAGGCCTAGGATATTACAGTACACTACTACAGACTTTATAACCATTCACACTTAGACTACACTAAATTTATTAATAAATTTTTTCTTCAATAAAACATTAACCTTAGCTTGCTCTAATTTTTACTCCACAAACTTATTAATATTTTTAACTTTGTAATGTTTCTGTAATAACATTTACCTTAAAACACAAACACATTGTCCAGCTGTATGAATATATTGTCTCTGTATCTTCATTGTATAAACTTTTTCAATTCTTAAAAATTTTATTTATATATTTTTTACTTCTTAAAACTTTTTGTTAAAAACTAAGTCACAAGCACGTATTACACCCACACAGGGTCAGGATCATCAATATCACTGTCTTCCACCTCTGCATCTTGTCCCATGGGAAGGTCTTTAGGGGTAGTAACAAATTTGGAGTTGTCAGCTCCTATGATAACAATGTCTTTGTCTGGAATACCTCCTGAAGGACCTGCCTGAGATTGTTTTATAGTTAACTTTTTCTTTTACGTAAGTGGAAGGAGTACACTCTCAAATTATAATAAAATGTATAATATCACAAATACATAACCAGTCACAAGTAGTATTGATATTTATCATTATCAACTATTGTGTAATGTATACTTTCATATGGGTAGTGGCACAGTAGGTTTGTTTACACCAGCATCTTCATAGACACGTGAGTAACGCGTTGCACTATGATGTTATGATGAACGTAGCATCACTAAGCAACATGAATTTTTCAGCGCTGCTATAAATTTTGTGTGGTTTAAAAATATTTACTTTTGAGTGGATAATATATGCACCTACTCAAAATTAAAAAGGTACAAAAGAATATATACTGAAATGTGAGTCTCCCTCCAAACCTACTTCCTGGCTGCTTAGTTCTTTCCAGTTCTTCTCTTTCTGATCTTTTAAAAATTTTTAGTTTTTAATTATTACGGAAACATAATAGTCGCATATAGTTAGGGTGTATATGTGATGTTTTGAAGCAGGCATAAAATGTGTAACAATCAAATGAGGGTAATTGGGATATCCATCACCTCAAGCATTTTTCATTTCATTGTCTTAGGAACATTCCAATCCCAGACTTCTAGTGATTTAAAAGTATACATTAACTCAATGTTAACTATAGTTACACTGTTGTGATATCAAATATTAGATTCTGCTAATTCTAGCTAACTATAATATATTTTCTCACCCACTTACCATCCCCAGTTTATCTCCCTCTTCCCACTATACTTCCCAACTTTTGGTAATAGTCATCTTACTCATCTCCATGACATCTATTGTTCACTTTGTATGGAACCAGAAAAGACCTCGTATAGCAAAAGCAATCTTAAGCAAAAAGAAAAAACTGGGAGGCATCAGTCTTCCTGACTTCAAGTTGTACTATAAAGCAATAATAATCAAATCAGTTTGGTATTGGCACAAGAACAGAAGCATTGATCTTTGGAACAGGACTGAGAATCCAGAGATGAAACCATCTACATATGATATAGTTCTTTTTTTATTGATTTCATGTAGTTCTGCACCGATCTTTGGTATTTCTTTTCTTCTGCTGGGTTTGGGATTGGTTTCCTCATCCTTTTCCAGTTCTTTGAGACAATTCATTAGGTTTTTGATTTGTAATCTTTGTGTCATTTGGGTGTATACATTTATGGCTATGACCTTTCCTCTCAGGACTGCTTTATCTGTATCCCATAGATTTTGATAACTTACATCACCTTTATCATTTAGCTCAAAGAATCTTTTGATTTCCATCTGAATTTCCTCCTTTATTCAAGTATCATTCAGCAGTAGGCTGTTTAGTTTTCATGACTCTGTGTAGAGTTGATTGGAGTTGTTGGAGTTGATTTCTAATTTTATTCCACTGTGTTCTCAGAAGATGCCTGGTATAATTTCTATTTTTTAAAAATTTGTTGAGACATGTTTTGGCCCCATTCAAACAGAATATCTGCATGTGGAGGCAGGGCTCTCTGAGACCTGGCAGTCTGGAGCAGGCCTTCCTCCTTTCCACCCTTGCTCATTCCTCAGTTTTCCCTGGGTGTCTGTTGGCAGGCAGGCTCTCCATCCAGGTGAGCTGTCCTACATCTGTGATGTAGACTGGCAGGTTCCCTGCTTGGGAATCTGGCCTCATCTGGGAGTGTGGCCTTCACATGGGAGGAGGGATGCCCCATGTGCACACTACATCTGGGACCCATACTGCACTCCCTGCCCATCTGCCCCTCCAGGTACCTGCACCTCTGAAGACTAATTCACAGATATCCCCTCTGTGTCCCCAGGCAAGGTGAGCAAGAACTAAGGGTATGGGATTGTCTTACAG
Source organism: Lepilemur septentrionalis (assembly GCA_963573855.1). Taxonomy (NCBI): domain Eukaryota; kingdom Metazoa; phylum Chordata; class Mammalia; order Primates; family Lepilemuridae; genus Lepilemur; species Lepilemur septentrionalis. Next base: position 9,745 of record CAUYMX010040522.1, read on the forward strand.
GCTTGTCCCAGGGTGGTAGAGATCAATCTCTGACCATTCCAGGGAGATTCATGCTGGTCTCCAGTCAAACACCGGTTGCCCAGGCTGGTTCAATGTCCTTCTGCCTCAGGGTATGCACTGCTCTGATGGGGCTACTGGGCAAACAGCACCATGGGGGCGGGCAGTCAGGGAGCTCACAATCTGAGCACCCCTCCATCTGCTGCAGGACCCCAAAACACTGTGACTACCCAGAACTAACATTGCCTATACTGATGGAGTCTATACAGACTCCTTTGATGGATGGACCAATGTCTAGAAATGGTAGAAACTGCTAGGATTTGGGGAAGGTAAAGAATTTAAAAAGAATAGTGGAAAGAAAAAAATGTAAAGCATAGAATGGGCAGGTAAACAGGAGAAGCCCTCCTGATTGTAAATGGGAATCGAGAGGGATTAGATGGTCATTAACAGTGACTCAATAAACGTAAGAATGATTAATTGTCATAACAATTATTGGAGGTAGACATTATTATCTACTTTTATAGATCAGGCAGGTAGGCGTAGAGAGGTTCACTTTGGAGACGGTAACTGTACTAGGAGAATCCTAAAATGATCTCTAAATTTATTCTGGTGCATACACACTGTGGATGATTCCCTGACTTTGGGTTGAGGCTGAACCAGGGAATATATGATGGAAGATCATTCCTGTGATTAGGTTATATAGTAAATTCAAAGGAATTCTGAGGATATTATTAAGGCCCATAATCAGTAAACTTTGATATAATCAAAAGGGTGGAGCTAAGCTAATCATGTGATCCCATAAAAGATGGGAGATGTCAGAAAGATTCTTCTGCTTGTTTGGAAGAAGGAAACTATCTTGCTGTGGGAGGGTCATGAGACCAGGACCTGAGGGAACTTCTTAAGAGATGAGCAATCCTTGGCAGATAGCTAGCAAGAAAATGGGTACCTCAGTCCTACATCTGCAAAAAACCTGAATCCTACCAAGAAACAGTGAGCTTTGAAGGAGACTCAACTTCAGATCACACTACAGCCCCAACCAAGACCTTGATTTCAGCATAGTGAGACCCTGAGCAGAGAACCCACACATGCCTTGCTGAACTTCTGACCTGCAGAAACTGGGACTTAATACATGGATGTTGTTTTAAACTTACAATTCTTGGCAATTTTTTACAGAGAAATTAAAAACTGTATAGTAATGAAGGAAAAAATAGATAAATACATAGTTGTTAATTTTGGTCTATTCAGTTTGGACTACCTGAAGATATGATAAAATGTCTTCTCATTGAAGAAATCTCATTGATTTTGTTATACAACTGGCTTTTTATAAATTCCTACTCACAATCTAGAAGAACAGTGTAGTATTACCTCTCTATTGCTTTGTTCCACAGAATCATCTTTAATTTACACTTCTATAACTCTCCCCTCCCCCAAATTATCTTTTGTGATGGAACTGAATGAAAATGGAACAAAAGGAGGAATGACCATGAGCATTACCTTTTCCTTTACATTTTTTTCTTTCTGTACAACCTTACTAGGAAAACCTTTGAATTAGATAATAGAGGAGAAAGAGGCAAAGGAAGCATATAACATACTAAGAAATGGAGGAAGATGAAAAACAAATCTATGTTTAACCCAAATATATTTCTAACTTCGACAGGTTCCCAAAGTGCTCCAGTTACCTGCTATGAAGAAATTCAAACTCACACAGATAGGTTTGGTTACTGCGGTAAGAATATGGCAACCAGAAAATTAGTATTCTGTGGATGGAGGTATGCTATACAAATATAAATGATACTCTTTTTTTTTCTATTATTTTTTCAATGTTTTTCTCTACCTTTAATATATGTCATTCATTCCAGTGTTTTAAAGTATTACATTTGCATAGAAGTGAATCTCAAACCCAAATCTCTAGCCCTGACGTCTTTCTTGTGCTATAGGTTAAAATTTAATCTTATTTTTCAATATTTGCATATTAATCAGCATTAGGTTCCTAAATCCAATGCAAAATGGAAACTCCTCACAATCACTGCACCATTTCTCTCCAAATCTGTTCACTTCTCCTTTTAAAATTGTATTCCCATCTACTTTGATAACTTGTTCCATATAAAGACTGCTCAGTATCTGTAAAATGAAGTTCAATTTCCATTTCATCTGAAGAGCTAGATTTTTGATTAATTTATTTTAAAACAAGATTTATTAGGAACATACTATGTGCCAGATACTGGGCTAAATACTAGATAGCAAATCATACTCATACACTTACGGAATTTATAGATTCGAAAACACAGTATGTAGTTTTATGCTTTCTTGATTTGCTTATGCTGTTAGTTTTGTTTAGAACTACCTCATTCTTTCTTTTAAAAGCTTACTAAATTTGTGAGGTTTGACTCAGGTGGCATTTTCTCTATGAAGCCTTCCCTAACTGTTAAACTAGAATGCGTCCACATCTTAAATTTCTGTGAGGATTTGTTAATTTCACTTGTATCATTTTTTAGTAGAATTTGAGTCATATTTGTATCATAAGCCATAGTAAGAGTACAACTTTTTTATTTATTTCCTTCCTTCTGTGAGGGGACATAAAATGTTGGAGTGAACTGATTGACTGTAAATAATGTAATTTTCACAGTGAATAAAAGACCATTAATACCATTGAAAGATAAGCTTGTATCAATGTATTTGTCCTTTTTTTACTTTTTAATTTAAATGTTACTATTTAAAGCATTACATTTTCCTCAGGTACATTGCCATAAATGAAAAAAAATGAAGAACCAATCTTCCTTCCTTCCTTCCTTCCTTTCTTCCTTCCTTCCATCCTTCCTTCCTTCTTTCCTTCCTTCCTTCCTTCCATCCTTCCTTCCTTCTTTCCTTCCTTCCTTCCTTCCTTCCTTCCTTCCTCCTTCCTCCTTCCTTCTTCCTTTATTCTTCCTTCTTCCTTCTTTCCTTCCTTTCTTTCTTCTTCCTCTTCCTCCTCCCTCTTCCTCCTCCTCTCTTTCTCATTCTTCTTTCTCTCTCTAGTCAAAGAAAGCAAATCAAAAGCACTCTTAATAAATGGCTAATGTATAATAATCATATAATTTTATTATGTTTGCAGGAATATTTTATGTGGAAGAATAATTTGTACCTATCCTTTTAAAACTCCTTTCCAGCAAGATAATGGTGATGTGATTTATGCTTATGTACGAAATGTTGTATGTGTATCTATAGACCCCAGATTGAATTTCGCCAAGAAAGATACACTGGATGTCCTAATCGGCAGTCTGTGTGATTTTGGAAGGGTAAATAATTTAAAATCTGTTTTTAAAAAATCTAGTTTTATTCATTGCTTCAGTAAATGTTTTCACTTAAATATCAAATTTTAATTCATTTCTAGTATTATGTAACTTTAAAATGTTTGCAGAAAAAGATTAATAAGCTGAAATTGGTCTCCAAATAGCAAAAGAAAAATGTGATTGGTTTCATCCACTTCAGAATTTCAGTGTTATGAGCAAGGAGGCCCCAAGCGTTTGGGGGCTGAAGGGAGAAGGGAAGAGATCTTGGAAATATATTGTGGTGAGGTACTCCATAGCATGAAAACTTGTTTTTCTTCTCAGGAGAACAAGAAGGAAGATAGGAATATATGTCTCTTTGTGGCATTATCAATAAGAGCACAATTAAAAAATTTTTTTTTATTTCAGCATATTATGGGGGTACAAACCTTTTTTTTCTGTTTTTGTTTGTTTTGTTTTTATTTCAGCATATTGTGGGGGTACAAATGTTAAGGTTATGTATATTGCCCTTGCCTCCCCTCCTCTTTGAGTCAGAGCTTCAAGTGTGACAATCCACCAGATGGTGCACATCGCTCTCATTATGTATTTATATACTCATCCCCTCCTCCCCCATCCTGTCTACCCAACACCCAATAAATGTTCTTCCTATATGTCCATTTAGATGTTGATCAATGAAACAAATTTGCTGGTGAGTACATGTGGTGCTTGCTTTTTTCCATTCTTGGGATACTTCACTTAGTAGAATGGGTTACAGCTCTATCCAGGAAAATACAAGAGGTGCTGTATCACCATTGTTCCTTAATGCTGAAGAGTACTCCATGGTATACATATACCACATTTTATTAATCCATTCATGTATTGATGGACACTTGGGTTCTTTCCATATTTTTGCAATTGTGAATTGTGCTGCTATAAATATTTGAGTGCAGGTGTCTTTTTTATAGAGTGTCTTTGTTCTTTTGGATAGATGCCCAGTAATGGGATTGCTGGATCAAATGGTAGATCTACTTGTATTGCTTTAAGGTATCTCCATATTGCTTTCCACAGTCCCACCGGCAGTGTATGAGTGTTCCTATCTCTCCACATCCATGCCAACATTTATTGTTTTGTGACTTTTTGATAAAGGCTATTCTCACTGGAGATAAGTGATACCTCATTGCAGTTTTGATTTGCATTTCCCTGATGATTAGAGATGTTTAGCCTTTTTTTCATATGTTAGCCATTGTTCTGTCTTCTTTTGAAAAGTTTCTGTTCATGTCCTTTGCCCGCTTTTTGATAGAGTTATTTGATTTTTTCTTGCTGATTTTCCTGAGTTCTAAATAGATTCTAGTTATCAGCT
>CAUYMX010040524.1:0-10310 GCA_963573855.1 Lepilemur septentrionalis
AGTTTATACGATTAGAGAAAAGAGATCTGTGGAAAGTAATATAGAGATACCTCAAAGAGCTACAAGTAGAACTACCATTTGATCCAGCAATTTCATTACTGGGCATCTACCCAAAGGAAAAAAAGACATTCTATAAAAAACACATCTGCACTAGAATGTTGATAGCAGCACAATTCACAATTGCAAAGATGTGGAAACAACCGAAGTGCCCATCGATACATGAGTGGATTAAGAAAACGTGGTATATGTATACCATGGAGTTCTACTCAGCCACAAAAAGCAATGGTGATCTAGCATCTCTTGTATTATCCTGGATAGAGCTGGAGCCCATTCTACTAAGTATCACAAGAATGGAAAAACAAGCACCACATGTACTCACCATCAAATTGGCATTAACTGAACAACACTTATGTGCACATATACTATTAACATTCATCCAGTGTCAGGCAGGTGGGAGGGAGGAGGAGGAGATGCGTATATTCAGACCTACTGGGTGCAGTGTGCACCGTCGGGGGGATGGACACACTTGAAGCCTGACTCGGGTGAGGCAAAGGTAATATATGTAACCTAAACATTTGTACCTCCGTAATATGCTGAAATTAAAAGAGAGAGAGAGATTTCAATGAAAAAGAAACATTTATTTCCATGTATGTGGTGCATTCAAACCACTGCAGAGGTCTTAAAGTCAATCATATACATCTGTGAGAAAAGCTAAAAAACCCACTTTGAGTGTGTTAGTTTTTACAAGAAATACATTGTAACATCAAACAAATCACTCTCTAGCTTCATTGCCTTAATTATGTGTCTCTATTGTTTGGTCCATATTAGAATCTTATTCAAAGATGTAGTCACAGCAATTCAAATTTTCATGGTGAGGTAACTTGTTGGCATATAAACAATAAATTTGAATATTAATGTCAGAACTATCAACAAGGAACAGACTAGAATGTTGAAATTTCATTTTAGCTTTTTAAAATATTTTTGTTTTTAACTATTATGGGTATGTAATAGTTGTATATATTTATAGGGTACATTTGATGTTTTGATACAGGCATACAATGTGGGTTAATCAAATCAGAATAACTGGAGTATCCATAACCTCATGCATTTTTCATTTCTTTGTGTTAGGAACATTCCAAATCCACTCTTTTAGTTACTGAACAGTGATATGATCCATGGTGGGTTTTTAAATGTAGTCTTTTGAAAAGTGGGGGATTGGGCAGAGTGAAAGAAAGATAAGCTTTGGAGTATGGCTCACGGGAAAAGTGGTTACTTTCCTTAGCCTGTGTGTGTGCTGATTTGCTCCTCTATAAACAGAAAATGGTATTTTCTATTTATAGAAATATAGGAATGATGAAATCAAATAATATTAATAAATATTCTGTGTGTACCTGGCACATACAGCAGGCCCTCAATCACTATAGCTATAATTACTTCTGTAATTATCAAATATTATTTTACTTTATAGCAATGAAAAGCAAAAGATAAAAGCAACCTGTTGTGACTTTATAAAATGTTAAGTAAGTCATACATCACTATGATAACCTTTGCCCAATACAATTTCATGTCACAGGATCTTGACTTCCATTGTCGTGAGGAAAGTTGATGAAAAATAATGATCTCTACTTAAATATGGCACACAGGTACAGTGTCTGTAAAACAGTATTTTCTTCATTTTTCAGTTTAAAATGAAAAGGAAAGATTTCCCTTAAAGAGATCATAGAACAACTGGTTGAATGAGACAAATGAATGAAAAATCTCAAACTCTTGTTCACTCTCTTTCCCTCACAAATGAAAAGAAAAACTTGGGGAAATGGTTATTTTTCAAATGACTATACTCGTCACTCAGAATAGACATATATTTGAGTCCTCACGAGTATTTCATATTTATATAGGATATACTCTGTTCTTATCAATCTATTAATACCAAGAAAATTTAGCTACAGAGTTGCATTGGTGGCATACATTACAGCAAATTTTTAATGTAATTTTCATTCTTCCCTGCCAGCTCATAGGTGTCATGAAATCAGTGTACCTCACTCACCTATTAGTATCTTAAGTACATGACACAATTTCTAGTGCGCTATTAATACAATACTGAATAAATTTTGGTTGAACGAAGGGATATTCAGACTGGGTATCTTAAGAAACAACTTTCAGTAGGAAAGAATACACTTGCTACCACTGTATACAACTTGCCTTTACACAAACAAAGGCAGGGACTCCCCCATTGTCTAATGGCTCTATCAGAGAAAATCTCAATGGAGGTGATGGTGATAAAGGGGTAGACATTTAAGTAACTGGCAGTACAAAAAGTGTGGTGTGTGTGTGGTGGGGAGATGGAAATGGACATGGGGGCGTTACGACAGAGCACCTAGAGGAACCATTCCTTTGTGGATTCTAGCTGGGTTTGGCTATGATCTTGAAGTGTTGCCAGGTAGAAGGCTTTTTTGGCCAAGGAGCCAAAAAATATTTATGTAGGAGGAGTGAACCGGTAGGTCTTAGTACAGTAGAGTTACACTATAGGTACATTCAATTTTTGAGCTAGATTTAGAACCTAACTCTCACTTAATCTGCATTTAATGCCTAAGGACATAAGACTGATTCCTGTTCAGTAGGTCCTCCGAATGTACTGGAGGACTGGAAAGATAGGGTTCAGGCAGCCAAGGTCATCTCCATATCTTTTCCAAGAATAGTGTGCACATCAATCTGCTCAAGCATGATTTAGATTAAAATCCAGTAAGCATTACCTACTGTGTGCCAGGTGACATTTATCTCCCTACCTCTTCCTAGGAAACAATGTATTTATATTAATTAAGTTTACAGAGGCTGATTTATTAAAACAGAATGTAATAAATCCTTCAGGCAAACAGAAATATTTTAGAATTCTCATCCATCATTTGTTGTTTATTAGGAATTTTATAGTTATCATAAAGTCAGGAGAAATCGCAAACATACTTAAAGCACACCAGTTTCAAACCGTTTACACAGATTATCTCATTTCATTCCCACAACGAGCTATTCCGTAGGTCCAATTATAATCCACTTTTACACATGTGGACATGGAGCAACAGATATTAAGTTATTCACCAAGGTCACACAGCTTCTGTCTGATGGATCTAGGATTCAAAGTCATCAGACTGATTTCAAAGCAGGGACTCAACCTCTAAGCTATACTGTCACTGAGCAGCGGGTCACTCACTCACTAGCTAGGGTTTAAATTTGTTTTGCCTCGAATTTAGCTCAGTATTTCTCAAATTTTAATGCATTTATGAATTACTATGTAAAAGCATAGACACCAAAATTAAGTTTTATGGGTAACAGGAGGAATTTCAAGGGTGATTTTTGCCTTACTAGCTGAGTTTAGAACATAATTCTAGTAAGAAGCAATCTCGCTGTTATTTGCAAAATCTCAGACAACCTGTAAAGCAAATGCAATGTAAGTAGACGCTACCCCTCTCTAACAGGGTGCTTGGATAAGTTACTTAATAAATTAATAAATTATCAATTTATTAGGACTCAGACTTTTTAGGTAATACTAGTCAGCCTGTTGTATTGTAGTTGGTATATAAAATTTAAGAAAAACATAAATACTCAGAAATATATTTTATTAGGATTATCACCTAATCAGACAAGCCTTAATCACTGTTCATTTATTATTAATGCATTTGTCCCTTTCCTCATTCCCTTCTTTTTTTCCATCTATTTATTATTCATTCACGACTGTGTGTAAGATTTGCAGACAAAACCAAATGAAATAAAATCCAAACATGGTCTTATTCACGTGTAGCTTATATCCTTTAAATGACTAAAGAGCTTCTACATGTCTCTGCATTGGTTCAACTTTTAGAAACATGCTGAATATTAATCAATAGAACTAAGTCATTTGCCTAAAATGATAGAAAAATTTGAGATGTATAGAATTATATTTTGCTATTTATATTTTAGAACTCTTCTGGATAAAATTCTGGTACAAGATGAGTATTATAAGAATATGGTTTGTGGTAAATGCATTTGTTTTTCATCATGATATTTTCCTTTTACAGCTAGATAATAGAAAGAATGTGTTCAGCTCTAAAAATTTCCATCTGTTATCAAGCTGGGGGATCAATTGCAGTTGTCTATACTCTATTTTTGTATTTCCATATTTAAAATCTTCTTAATAAGAATTCCTGGATTTTTAACCCTAAAAGTTCCAATAATACAAATAGAATAATACAATAGTTTGATATTCGGTTGCTATTGTATCCAAATGAAAACTTCTAAGTCATGAGTAACACTAGAATATTATTCAATAAATCCTTTAGTAAGTAATGAGTTTCTGGCCAAGACGAAGAAAAAGGTTAACCTATATCTCATTCTGAAAAAATAGGGTAAAGTCCATCTGAGAGGCTCTATCTCATTTGATGGAAATAAGGATGTTGCCAAGTTTTAGAAAAACATCTTAACATATTTTGATTTGTTTAAATTTTAAAATGAATTGGATTTTGTATACCTAGCAAAATTAATGAATGACTCACAGTTTCCATACAGATAAAAGAAAAAGTCCTGAAAATCACCAAAAAAGCCTATGAACAAATACAATTGAATAAGTCTTTCTACCATAGAATGCACTCGTTTGTAAAAATTAAATGACAATTTTAAAAGTTTTTTTTATAAAAATAGGATTTTTTCATCAAAATACTTAAATTGTGAGATAAACAAAGTAATGAAATATTTAAACACATACATGATGTCAAAAGCTTACAAATTTAATATAGTGTTTATTTCACTAAAATAGTTAATAAAATTTGTAACCTAATGGAAATTTGTTTTCCAGAACTCTTTCTGGAAGGTCAAGCCACAAAGGAAAAGTAAGTTTTGTTTATTCCTCTTTAAAAAGGATTTTTTGCATTTATTAAACATGACAATCTACAGTTCATAAAAGGATATGTGTGTGTGTGTGTGTGTGTGTGTGTGTGTATTGCTACCTTAGTGTAAATTCTTTCCAAATTTAGCAATGAACGTCTCAGAAAGTAAAAATTTAGAAGGGCAATATTAATATTGATAAACGTAATAAAAGAAGACATAGAAGTGGAAAATTTGAAGAATAAGAGCATGAAGAAAAGAATCATAAGTACATGCGAAGTAAAATGGCAATGCTCTTTAATTTACATAAATATTAACTTTTTGAATTAACAAAAAAGCGAAAAAAAACAGTTCATAGTAATTTGAAGCCTCCACTTTAAAGAGAATTTCAACCTAGAGTTGATATGTTAAGTAGTAGTATCCTTGACACATGATTACACTATAACTCAGCTGTAAAAATCACATTGGAAAGATAAGGATTCATAGAGAATATGAGAACCAAATTCTTGAAGCTGCACATTTGAAGTCAAAAGTTCTTTCATTACATGGAAGAAACATGTATAGTCATTGAGAGGAGTGAATCCCAAAGGGTTAGAAAACTACTAAAGAAGAAAAATGACCTGTCAGATGATAATTAAAATTACCTGCAGGCTTAGCATTGTTGCTGTGCTACACAATCCCTAGCATGCTATAGAGACATCTAGGAAAATACCCCTTTCCTCACAAAATCTATTTTCAATCATATTACTTGGTAATATTTTCCATGGAACTATATTTCCAACTCTATATTGAAAATAAATAGATGAATGGCATTTTATTTTTAAAACGCCTTGAAAGTCAATTTTATGGAATATATCTCTTCAATAAACCAAGGAGACAGGAGAGGGAAAAAATGAAACTTGGGATATAAATAATAATAAGGGAAGAAAATACAACAAGTATAGAGACGAAGGAAAATTGAAAGGCAGAAATGTAAATGCTGCAATTTTATCTCCACTTTTTCTCCTGAGTGATGTTGAATGCAACAATTAACCTGGCATTAACCTCCACCCACATTTTCCATTGACTCAGTGGGAGCTCTTCACAGAGCTACAATTATGAGTTGCACATACCACAAAATTGTTAACCTGCTCATTTACCATCTCTCTTATTCCCTAAATATTTTATCTCATCTATTAATGTGAAAGTTCCACTGACATCAAATGTAGGTGCTCTTTCTCAAGAGCTATAACAATGATATATGTTCCATATGAAAATGGAAGATAAATACCAAATAAATATATGTTTAAAACATATCTTACACGTATCTTGTCTTAAATATATAGTAGTCTGAATAAAAATGCCAGTCACTAAAACATGATGCTGAAAATCTATGGGTGGGAATGTTGTCCATATAAAGGCTTGAGGTAAGCAGAGGAAGATTCTTCCCACCTGATAATAAACTAATTTCTACATGCTGAGTGGTATTTTCATTTCCCCTGGGATTATCTCTAGTTGTAAAATTGGTGTTAATAGTAATTATAACAGAACTGACATAATTGACTCAGTGTATGCCCCACCATTTAAATCTCCACAACCACTTTCTCTCCTCTAGTTCATTGTCTTCAAAAATTTCAACTGAATAAACATATCATCATCATTTCAAAACTCATCTTGTAATAAAGATGTCTCCTCAATAACTCCCTAAAGCTTTCCCTAATGAACATCCTATCCCTGATGTAGTACCAGTATTTTGCTTATATCCTATCTGTGCCAAAATCTCTCACTTCTTTATTGTTGTTTCATTGTTATTCTTTATTTACGAGTCTGTAATATTTAAGCTATCTTAAGACTTAATTACTACCATATTTTTATATTACTTGGAGATTAGATAATCTACCACAATTGGAGTTCACAAAAGAGTACAGTTATTTGGAAGTATATATAGGGAAAATTTTAGGAAAGGTGTGGGATGTTAAGGAATCTTAAGTTCTCAGAATTTCACACGTAGACCATTATATACTTTGAATACTCTCAATTCTTCTACAGCCAAATTTATAAGCCCTCAAAAATGTAATCTGCCATGATTATTAATAACAAGGAAGAAAATGGCACTGAGTGGTCCTCCAACCAATGAAGCAAGCTGTAGCTTGGTGTGAAGACCTCCTCCCATGTCCTGAGAACGGAGCTATTCTCTTCATATGTGGCTAGAGTATCATCATTTGATACAGATAATTTTGACTTTCTGTTATTATACCTTTTAGAATGATATAATCATTTTTCTATAATACATTTTAATATACCAGTCATGAAGGACTTCATATCAACTTCCTACTCAAAAATCTTTAAAGGCCTTTTGAGTGAATTCTAAACTCCTTAGAGTGACCCTCAAAGCCCCCTACAGTGCCTGCCGTACTCTCTTTTCTTTTCCCTACCACCTTTTTTCTACTCTTAATATTTTGCTACTCTCCTTCATGTCTCCTATGTTCCAGACAAGTAGACTGTTTTAATAATAAAATACATTCCATTGTTTCCTGACTCTGCATATTTATACATTCTGTTCAGTTCAAATGAAATGTCTGTTAATACTACCTCCACCTAAAAACTCTCTTGTTTTTAAAGACCCAGCATAAATGCCACCTCTTTCGTGAACCTTTTCATGTTTCATGTGATACTTTACTCATATGTCTTGTATATTATGACACTTACCGTGTTCTATACTGTTTTACAGATAAATAACTCTGAGTTCCTGTAGGGCAGGGGTCACAGTTTATTTATCCTTTTTTTGTAAATCTTTATAGAACATAGTAAACATCTTGTACAAAGTAAGCAGTAAATAAATGTAGTTGAACTAATTTTCCATTGTAAAATATATTTAAAATGAAGATTATCTGGTAGGCAGTATGGTACTTTCACTCATTCTTGTATTCACAAATATTTATCGAGCACCAGTTATATGACAAGCAATGAACATACAGTGGCAAACCAACCATTGTCCCTCTACACGTGGAATTACTACTGTAATAATATAGGTTGACACTTGAGTTCCAGTGTAAGCCGTGTTCCTCACTAGCGCAATCTGAGAAGTTGATATGATCTCTCTGCGTCTCATTTTCTACTCTTGGTTAAATTTAATGCTCTTTCCCATCCTTTATGGCTCAAAATGTGTTTATATTTTATCTTGACTGTGGAGCAACATGATCAGGTGGATGCAAGTCGTTCAATAATATATGTATCAATATCAATGCTGTCTTTTTTTTTTTGGAGTTAATTTGCTTTCTCTCTGTGTCCATCAAACACAGGGCCAGCACACATAGATAGTTTTGGATAATATCAAATAGCCATAAAGAAACAGCAATCAGCTTCAAATATTTTCATAGGCCTAGCATAATTTACTAAATGTTAATAACAAAAAATACAGGATTAGTAGTGTATTCTAAAACAAATGGTGGCCATATTAGAAAATTCTGGCCAGGAAGTTTCCTAGAATCGTGAGTATTCCCTCGATCCATGTTTATTCAGTCAGGTAGTCATGATGGGAAAGATGACTTCCTCCAAATCATTTCAAGTAGATTTTTTGAACTGATGACTCTCACTCACCCAAACAAAGTGTTATGTTTTACTCTGAGTAATAATAAAAGCAATAACTTACAAAGCTACTGGAAGAGTCCATATTTTGGCATCTAAAGGGACTGAGAGCAGAAGAACCTATGTGACTGAGACATTATCAATCAACCTAGGTGAAGAAAATATCTCAAAGACTGATTAAACCTGAATCTCTATCCACTTTTATAAACCCTCTGTAATGTTTATTACAATACTCTCTACTCTTCTCAGACCCACTTTGATCTCAGCACATGGCCTTGCTTTCTATTTCATTGAGATCATAGAAGTCTTCCAACAGAAACTCTCTCAATCTTTTCACAATCTACAGTTCCATGTGCAGTGGTATCTATTCTTTCATCTTTGGGTTCCAAGGGAGGAGATATCCTCTTCTTATTAAGGTCTATCTTGACACCTATGCCTTGGTTTCCTCTTACCCACTCCTGTCATCTTGATAGCCATACGCCATCTATTATTACTTCTCCTGTGTCTTCAACCCTCCATCTTTGCTGGCTGCTTCTCTCCGTTATTTAAATATACTCATGTCTCTCCTTATACATACATACACACACACACACACACACACACACACACACACACTATTAACCCATCTCCTTGTCTTTTTCCTTCACAATCTCATAAGACATCATTGACTATCACTAAGCAATCCATTTTAAACTGCCTTCCCCCTCTACCTCTAAGCCAAAACTGCCTTCAATAAAAATTCTGATGACCTTCTACATCACTAAATACAGAGGACTCTGTTCAAGCCTGCTCTTATTCTCTCAGCAGCACTTGTGACAATTGCCCATTTCTTGTATATTTCCTTGATGTGTACCCTATCACTCTTTCTTAGTTTTTCCTTCTGCCTCTTGTTTCTCCTTTTCTGGATCCTCTTCCTTTAGATAACCTTTAAATGTAGAACTTCCTCATTTAAAGAAGTGTCCTCCTATGAGACACTTTTCTTCTTCCTCTACTCTAGGGATTTAAATTATAATTCAACTGGTTCCCAAGTATATACCTCCAGCTCAGAACTCTCTTTTTACCTATAGACTTCCACAACATCAGTTATGTCATAAGCATTTTGATATCTGAAAGCCACATCAAACTTCATAGGTTAAAACTAAACACATGTTCTTTTCCCCCCAAACAATTCCTTCTTTAATGGCCCTCATCACCATTTATGCATTCATTCATATCAGAAGTCTAGGAGGCATTTTTAATGTCCAATCTCCTTTACCATTTGCATCCGACCTATCCCCAAGGTCTGTTGATGTTATCTTCCAAACATTTCTGGAGTCCATCCATTTCACTGAATTTCAATTCTGTCTTTCTAGATCACGCCACCATATTCTCTTGCCTGGATTGCTGAATAGACTCTTCATTGGTCTGCTTTAATTTACACCTGCTTCATGCACCCCAATCACTGCCCACATTACATACAGAGAATTAAAGAAAATACAAAGTTGTCCATTTCAATTATTCTTCCATTTAGGACTACTTAATAACCTCCCATTTATCTTAGGATGAAATCCAAAGCCCCTAACGTGGCATTTTCACCTTAGCTGGGAAGACTGTCTTGCTCTGTTTCCTTTAGCCACACTGACCCTTCTTTCTGCTTCTTGAAAAGCACCTTCATGGCTGAGGGGCCTCCCTCATAGGTTACTTGATCTTGGAATGCTCTTTACAGCCCTTACCTTTGCTGGGTTAATGTCTAAAGACATTCTTCACATCATACCATAAATGTTACTTCTTTGGAGAAGTTTTTTCTGAATCCCCATATTGGTTTACATACCAATTATAGGCTCTCATTGCACCGGGTACTTTCCTTAATAGCATTGATAACTATTTTAATTGGGTAATAATTCTTACAAATGCCA